>JAHLJT010009355.1:94411158-94441299 GCA_031308135.1 Acheta domesticus
TTCATTATATTTTCAACCGGATGACACCGATTTTAGACACTGCCGATCAACCGTTATTCATGGTAATTCAAACTCTGCAACGGTTGCGGCACTCCGTACCGCACGCGCTTGTGTAATGTAATATAATATTTGGCGTATTTTATCCATAGTAATTCGTACTGCTGTTTTGTTATTGAGCTTTATGACACAGATTTTGGAGTACTAACTACTAATTCAAATTTAGATGTACTGATTCCGAAGAAGCATTTTGCCCCGTATTTATTCCCCTCATGTAACACGTACCAAGACACGGAGGGAGCGAGTGATGCATCAGATTCTTATTAATATTGTTATTTCGTATGCTATTTAGTCAGTTATTTTGAATTAAAATGTATAAAAACATAAAGAAATTTCCTTACATTCAGTAAACAAAAGTAATAACTATTGCTGCGAAAATCGAATTTGATAAATGCGGCACGGAGTGACACACGCGCCTGCTGGTGGGAAATGATGGGACGCGCCCGCCGGAGGGTTAATTTGACGAAGAATATCAAGTGACATTCAAGGATTCTTGCAACGTGCTGCAAACGTGACAGGGGACGGTGTGGATCGCTCTTCATAAATCCACCGTCCTGGACCAGGTTTGAACCCACGCGTCGGAGCTCATGATCATTCTGCTTACCACTGCGCTTCCGAGGCAGGTAAACCAACCAGTAATACAAGTTTATTCTACTCAGTCGCGGTAACACATGTTATTCATATTGGAAGTGCCTCCTGCCGTTGGCGATGATCGTTTGAAGGCATCCGGAAATGACGTATGCTGAGCGGGAGTTGGGGTGGCTGGGTACTATTAGCAGGGAGGACGGCTAGGGGGGGGGCACTGAGAATAATTCGTAGGCGGAAAGGCTTATTAGCAGAGCCTGATCATTCCAGCTCACCAGCAAGGGATAAGCTAGATGCTTTGGATGTGAATAAGTGAACTCTCATCGTGTGTGTATTGTTCCTTTCAATGCGATTAATGTTGAGCGTAATCTGTACTTTTAAAATATTCAATGTTCACTGAGCAAAGCAAAAAGTATATATTACTAATACACAATGCGTGCAGAAATTGAAAGAAAACTATACATCATCCGGCCATGTAAGAGGAGTCTATAAGGTCATTAAGTATGGACTTAATAAGAAGGTCTACTAAGGTCAGAATTAATTCAAATAATCGTATTCAGCTTTTACATACACAAAACTACAATATTAAACAAGTTTGGTCTTCTGAAACAGAGTTTCTAGCAGAAGGTATATCCTGGAGGAAAGAGAATTAAACGTATTCACAACCAGAAAAAAATATTACTAGGGTCCCGTAATTATTAGGAAAAGCAGATTGGGGCTAATAACAAAAGTGAAAATCTCAAACTGATCATTTTTTTGATGAATGACAGTTCGGAACGGCTAATATCTCAGGAATTCGGAAGCGCTGATATAAACTTTAAGACATGCATTATTAATACATCTCTCATAAACACACACAAATATTACATACAACTCTCTCTCTCTCTCTCTCTCTCTCCTCTCTCTCTCTCTCTCACAACACACACACACAAACAAACAAACAAACAAAACAAACACACACTCACACACAATCTATATAACACTCATACGCACACAAACTAGTAGTTTATGCAATTAGTTTATAATGTTAATTTTTTGCCTGAGTACATATTTTGAAAACGAGCTCCTAACGTCGCTCGTTTTCAATTTGTACGAATGCAATAAAGAAACATTATAACGAGTTGCATTCGCAATTTTTTGTATGACAGCATTATAAATTTATAACAGAATCAAACTTCATTTCGCGAAACTACTTTCCTGTGGTGTCTCGGTTACTTGACATCCGTGCGAGAAAACGGTGGTCGACTGTTCCGTTTACCTCTACCTCTCCCCGATTCTCTCGCTTCGATTGGTTGAATGTGAGATGACGCAATCATTCGTGCAGTAAAATCTTATACGTCATCATTTGTGCCGTAAAACGCCCGATTATGAACGATTTCTTGCTGCAGAAAAGGTCGTAATGCTGGAATACACAAAATAATTTTACACTTAATTTTTGGATCAATCAACAGTCTTATAATGCCAACCCCAATTTAGGTACACACAAATGCAACTCTCACACAATACAACTGGATGCAACGATGCGCATGTTGAGACGCAGGCGGCGACTGGCCAGCCAGGGCGGGGACTGGCGGCCGGGGGCCGGGACTGGCGACCGGGGGCGGGAGCTGGCACCGGGGACGGGAGCTGGCGGCCGGGGGCGGGAACTGGGAGGTCGGGGGCGGGGGCTAGGGCCGGGAGCGGCGGCTGGCGGCCGGAGGCGGCGGCTGGCGGCCGGGGCGGGGACTGGCGGCCGGGGGGCGGGGACTGGGCGGCGGGGCGGTGGCTGGCGGTCGGGGGCGGTGGCTGGCGGGGACGGGCGGGGCGCCGGGGGTGGCACTGGGGGGTGGGGCCCCGATCGGAAGCGGGGCCGGCTCCAACGGAAGGCCTCGGGACCGCTTGTCGTCAACCGAGCGGCGGAGGCCGATCGGAGCCGGCGGCGATCTCCATTTCAGGTTAAGGAGATTATTTGCGGAAATCCCTAATCCTTTTATATGCAATGCGCTTATATCGACGTATTTGTTAGCGTCCTTCCTCCCCCTCCCCCTTCCCCCAGGTCGCGCGCCGCTCGCTGGGTGGGTGGGAGGCGTGATTTGTTACTTTGCATTATGCACAGGAACGGCGCGTGGCTGGGGAAGTGGGCGAGGGGTGAGGGATTCGAGTTTGTGAGCGAGTAGACGAGTCTGCTACTGGGCGAGTCAGTCAGAAAGAGAGAGGCAGAGAAACAGAGCGGCAGAGAAAGAGAAAGACGCAGAGTGAGCCAGAGAGAGAGAACGAAAGAAAGAAGGTAAAAGGGCGAGTGGGCGAGTTGGCAAGTGAGCGAGTGAGCGATCGAGCGATTGAGCGATTTGGCGAGCGGTCGAGCAGACGAGTGGATAAGTAGAGAAGTGAGCGAGTAGAAGAGTGGGCGGAGTAGACGAGTCAGGGCGTAGACAAGAGGGCGAGTAGACGAACTGACAAATGGGAGAGGGGGCGAGTGGTGATTGGGCGAGTAAACGAGTCCGGCGATTGCGAGAGTGTGAATGGATGAATGGTCGGACGTGCTTGACGACGAGAGAACGAGACAGAGAGAGAGGGCCGGCAAAAGTAGGCTTGTACTAATAGACGAGAGAGTGGGCAGGCGGACGAGGCATGTGATGGCGATCGAGGGAGTGGGGGGGGCAGACAAGCGAGTGTGTGGGCCGTCAAACGAACGGGCGAGCGAACAAGTGAGTGGGAGGGCGGTCAAGCGAGTAGGACGAGGGAGTAGACAAGCGGGCAAGCGAGTGGGCAGGCGGGCGAAGGAGTGGGCGAGCGGAGAAGGGCGTGTGCGGGTGGACAAGCGAGTGGGCGGGCGGACGAAGAAGTGGGCAGGCGGGCGAGGGAGTGGGCAGGCGAGCGAGGGAGTGGGCAGGCGGACAAGGGAGCGGACGAGCGGAGAAGGGCGTGAG
Source organism: Acheta domesticus (assembly GCA_031308135.1). Taxonomy (NCBI): domain Eukaryota; kingdom Metazoa; phylum Arthropoda; class Insecta; order Orthoptera; family Gryllidae; genus Acheta; species Acheta domesticus. The sequence goes on from JAHLJT010009355.1 coordinate 94,414,710, forward strand.
CGGGTGGACAAGCGAATGGGCGGGCGGACAGGAAGTGAGTTGGCGTACAAGCGAGTGGGCTGGCGTACAAGCGAGTGGGCGTGCGTGTGATCTGGCGGTGCCGTGCGCCGGAACGCGACGCTGGTTCCGCCGCGGCGTGGCGCCAGGAAGCGCAGCCAGCGGGAGTCGCGGGGGAGGGGGGCGGGCGATGGGGGAAGCGATTGGTCTCATCGACGCTCATTACCGCCGCAATCATCAGATTACGCGGCGCTGCCGGCGCGGTCACCCGGAGGTTGACTGAAGCGGCGGGGGCGGGGCGCGGAGGAAGGGGAGGGGGAGGGGCTCATTTCGGGGCAGTTTAGCTCTGCACAAAAGTGCGGTAATGAAGCGCCGCCCGCATTAATCATTCCGCGGCCGAAATATTGTGACTCGATTGGCGCGTAAGACAGAAATAGAAAATGTAGAAAAATGGTACACATTGTTTGTCTTTTATTCAAAAGAAAGAGATATTTTACCCCTCGTTTCCTCTTGTTATGAAAATCCAAATTGTTTGATATTACTAGATATTAATAGATACTAATTATTCCTTTTACTGAATAAAAATAAAAATTCATGCATACAATATTATGCTTGGAACTAAACATCGTATTTGATAAGTACTGCTAGTCATTTCTTATTGGATATTTCAGAAATAACAGCAAAAATTGATTTTGTATTGCAATTACTTTCAGTCAAGATTAGACGACTGAAATGTTAAGGCCCATGAAATTCCTAGAGATGGAATGGAAGACGTGTGCCAACAAACTAAGCCGTTTCAACGCTCTGCCAGCACTGTAAAGAAGCACAGAAATTTACCCAATGTAGTGGGACCGGTGCGACCGAAGGACATGCAGGATTTGTTTCTCTAAAATGTTTGTCAAATGAACAATGCTCTAATAACAATAGACATTGGTACGTTTTCTTTTAAATGCAATTTGGCACTAAGGGCCGTCCATAAATTACGTAACGCAAATTTCGAGTATTTTCAATACCCTCTTCCCCTCCCTTGTAACGCACTTCCCTATCTCTATGTAACGCAGCGTAACGCTGCCTCAGACCCCCTTCCTCCCCCTTTAGCGTTAGGTAATTTATGTATGACCCCTAAAAAGTTTGTACGAATTAATAAATCAATAAATGTCTCTTTATTAAATATCATTACGCATGATTTGTAGCGTTCTCGTGAAGTTTGCTCACTCCAACTCCCTCTCCCACATTCCTTCCCTTCTCAGATATTGTCATCGGCTAGCGGACTGTTCGGCGTTCGCGAAAGAGATCTAAAAATTATTCGTGTCTGGTGGTCTTCGCTTGCAGAAGGTTGACTAACATCCTGTTCCATTATATTCCATGATTCATGGAGCTATTCGTCCCTGCTCTGGCATCCTACGGTTTGTCACTGCCTACGTTTTTCTATTGTGGAGCATATCACTTGCAATTAAAGCAAGGAAATTGTGTTGCAATTATAACTCACGTAAGTAATAATACACACAAATGAATAAACACTCCACATACACTACAACTAAATACCGCAAGTTGAATTATTAATTCACGAAATGTACAATCAAAGACAAAGACAAATCAAATACAATCAACAGACAGTGAACCGTGTAAATGTTATTATACCATCAATAGTGAATAAAGAGTTTCTACGAACCGTGCGTGGACGATACAGCTTCTAAGACAGACTTGTTATTAAATATATTATTATTGTTAATATTAGATATATTCATTTGTATTAATGACCAAAATAGATTACATAAACATTCATTAAGCATAATCTTTTCCTTGTAGAGCATACACGCTACAACAGACTCTACCGCCCCTCCCTACTCACCCCCGCGGACAAAACCCTCGCGCCGAGCGACAGGGGGAGTCGCTGAAAGAGCCACCCGTCACGTGACGAACGCGCTCCCGCACACACTCGCCCACCTCCGCTCGCGAAGCGTATGTTTGCGCCTCCATTAATAACTCGACGGCGGCGGCGGCGGCAGATAAGGGAAGATAAGTGTCAGGCGTCGCGCGGGGAAACAATTACGGTATCTCCGGGATCATTCGCGACAGGTTGACAGACGCCGGCCGCGCGGGCGCGCGCGGAGTCCCGTTTCACAAATGGGCCGCCGCCGCCGCTGGCGCCGCCATTACGCCACAGTGGTCCAGAATGGACCGAAAAATGATGGGACGAGCAAAGTCGATTTTTTTATATCCCAATATTACAATTAAAAATCTGTCATGGAGGTCTTGAAGTTTAAGGAGCTATTTTTGAGAAAAACATTTAGTAATTTATTACACAAGACGATAAAGTAAAGCTTTATCTACGAGAGGAAGATATTACCTGAGAAGTGATGATAGGAGGGAGCCAGATATTTTTCTTGAGTAGATCACATAGTATTCGTATAGTCATGAATTTTAATCGATTTGTTTCAATTTTTAGATAAAAATACAAAATAAATAATAGTGCATTATGAACCGATAATGTAATGATGGGTATTAATATACGAATGTGATATTACACAAGCGAGGAACGCATGAGTATCGTAAACTTCACACGAATGTATTAATACCCATTACATCGAGTTTCATACGGTACTTTTTCTACGACTTTTATAAGGTAGACTTTTACATTGAATCGTTTCGTGTCAGTTAACATGAAGACTTCAGCCAAGGCCACCTAGCGGACAGCTCCCTAATTCTACCCTCACATGCTGCCGCAGGTGGCTGTGGCTACCAGACCGCCTGCGAGGGAGTACTGCGCTACTCAAATAGGATCAAAGTGAAATTATGATCCAATCTATTTTAAATAATATTGAACGAAAAAATACTAATAATAAAAGAACTGAATTAAAACTGAAGAGCATAATGTAATATCAAATGCAATTTTAATGTACACAATCGAACGAAACATTTACTAGAACGCTTCTCAGTGATTAATTGTCAATATTTGATACGTAAACTTCTGTGTGATAGGTCAAGAACCTGTATCATAATGAAAGCTGTATCGTAATAAATATCATTTTGCAACTGGTTGCAGCCATCAAATGACAGCATTATACAATGGGAGTAAAAAACATAAAAAATATTATGTAGCTGGATCGAATTCAATCCCTGAGTGGAGGAGAATTCTAGTGTCAATGTGGTCTTCGATCAATAACAGGGAAATATATGAGAAGCCAAACAAAACGACTATGGACAGCGCGCGATATTTTCTTCCTTCACCTCATCTCCCATTCTGGTCTTAAACGGTGGCACACACACGTACTGTTGTTTTCACTACAGTATCGCGCATCTCTGGACACCACCAGAAGAGTTAGAGCTTGGCAACGTTTCATATACAATTAACTAATATTATTCGTCACATGTTTATTATTATAGCAACATTGGTGGTGGAGAGAGAGAGAGAGAGAGAGAGAGAGAGAGAGAGATAATTTATTGTGTAAGTCGATGATTTGTGAAAAAAATATGAAATGCTAAATGCAGAACAGTAAAACAGATCTTGAAAGTCATGGAATATTCAAGTGCATAGTAATAAACACTTTGAAAGAATCTGCGTGATGTTGTTTGAAAGCATTCTCAAGGTAAAAATTTGAACTGTGGAACGGTGCAGCTTGTCCCGGCTGAGGAGGTCCCCGCGGGAGGGATGTATCCGGAAGGGAAAATCCTCCACGAGTCGAAGTGTAGGACGGCGCGGGATCTGACCATTTAGCGCGGGAGGAAAACCGGTTCCTCCAGGTAAGAAGCATTAAATATACTAACGAGACTAATCGCCATAGCATTTGACGGGCCCGGAAACATCAATTAAATAATCAATCAATCAATCAATCAAACCGTAAATAACTTAGAACTTGATTCGGCTGGGTCGGTGCCCTACTGAGGAAGATATTTGGAAGTGAAAAACTCACAACGAGACACGTACGTTGTCATCAGAACTCACTTTCACGGGGGAGGTACACCGCCACATCTCGGTTTACAACATACAGCACATTTACAGGTTCGGTGGTTTGTCGGTTAACGTATCGGGCTGTTGTGCCAAGTTTGCGGGTTGAAACCCGACCGAAGTCGTGGATTTTTAAGGGCAAAAAAATCCTTTGGAGAGGAAGTAAAGCCGGCTGTTTTATGTTGTAGATTTACTGCATGTAAAAGATCCTCAAGCCTAAAAGAAACCTCCGAGCTAAATTCAAATCGCCTGTTTCATTTCCGGAGATGATACCTTCGTTCTTCGCTATATGGTGAAAGGAGCGTGGCGAAATTTGTATAAGACGGAAGAGCGTGCCTGATGGCCCGAGTCTCGCCACGTAAAGTAAGGCATTAACTAAAAAATAAGGCAATACAGTTACAGGAGTAATGACCACACCCACATTAACACACTTCGCAATACCCAATACTCACTCGCCCATTTGACGCGCTTTGCAACGTCTTTGGGACCTCTGTGCGCCGTGGTGGCGCCGACATCCGCGCGCCGCGTCACGGAAAAATACGCCAATGGATCACCCGCGTAATGGCGCCTTTCGGACGGGAGAACGCGCGGATGACCCACACGCAGCGCGAGGCGGCAGCGCGAGATGACGAATGCGATTAGGAGGAGCGTTACGTCGCCTGCACAAAACGGCCGCTGGCACCGGTCGATAAATTATCACGCACGGATGGTGTGGTTCATCATTGAGTCACCGTCTGCTTTTCTCTGTTTTCTCTGCTTTTTGGACTTTCTTGAATTATTTCTTTAGGAACTTCACATAAACTGTAAATCTACGAAGTTGTAAAACACAGCACAATAAAAGGCAAACTATGTTTGAAGCTTAAGATTTACCAACGTAAATGATTTGTTATAAAATGTTTCGTGTGAATAATTGAATCATTTATAACATGTTCGAAAAAAACATTAGTTTAAGTATTAGATGTAGGATTCGTATCGTAACTTTTCATATCAACTGGTGCTACCGTTAACACAAAGATGATAAACGTCTCTTATAAAAATACGTTAATAACTCAACAATGTTACATCCATGCCAGAGAATAGTTTCTATTTCCGCTGTTCCCCTGCTCACTAGAAATGATGGAATCGCCAAATATTTAATGATATTAAAGAAAATGAAAATGATGGTGTTCACAATCTGACAACAAAAAAGAATGTATTGAATACTGACGTATATTTCATATGAAACATGACACATAAAATGGAAAAAGTTGTAATTTTTCTGTTTTTAGCCAAATGTCAAGGTGGTTCCAATGTACGAAAAGCAAGTACATATAAAATTCAACGAACGAACAAGCGTCTATCTCTTTCATCTCCATAGTACTTCTTCCGAAAATATGCGCTTTCTTCAGCTTCATTAAAATGCAAATAATTTGAATATAAGTCAACCAATAAATCTAAAGAGAAATGAATGAAGAGCTTTTAAGCAGTCTTATCAGACACAAACAACAACTCAGCATCTATTTTCTCCTACTTATTGACATTGTAATAAAGGTTGTTGATCAAGGAATAAATAAACCGCGATACATTCTGCATGTTGTAGCCGCGAAGACTAACTCACATTAATTCCTTCAGCGCAATAAATGAATTAAAATATAATTCGAAAAGCAATGTAGAGAATATCTTCGTAATAAGCAACGGTACTTCATCCACCTTCCCTTTGTTCACGGCGCTAATCGGAAACGTGGGCGAGAGCCCAACAGCGACTGGAATCCGCGTGGTCCCACCGCCTCTTCCGCCACCCTCAGCCCTTTCAACGCCGTCCGCCGCGCCGCGCCACCTCCGCCTCCGCCTACCCGCGCGCGGACGCAGCACCTGAGGCTCGTCTCAAAAGCTCATTACCCCCTCCCGCCGCCCGTGGCCACAAGCCACCACTTGCTCCGCGCCTTCGATTTATAATTCATCGGACGATAAGGCCGACCTTTGGCGGCGAGCGGCGGCGCGGGTGGAGGCGGTGGCGACTGAGGAGAAGGAATTGGACTGTACGGAAGAACCAGGTGAAGTAGTGGTTAGAGGAATGGGAAGACTGGAGGAGGAGGGGCTGGATGAAAGGAAGGAGGATTCAGACAAGTAGGAGGTGAGCTGTCATGGGGTGGGGTTGGTGAGAACGGCCACGGTGGCGACGGAGAAGGACTACATGGATGAACAGGAGCTAAAGCAGGAGTAAGAGGAGGCGGAGGAATGAGAAGGCTGGAGGAGAAGGAGGAGGGTTCAGAATAGCAGGGGGCGATCTGTGGTGGAGTGGAGATGGTGGTAGAGGCTTCGGTGTGAGCCGCAACAGAGAAAACCAGGGGTTCGAGAAAGAGGAGGAGGAGGAAGAGAAGGCAGGAGCAATATAAGCAGCAGTGGTAGGAGGATGAATGGGGTGACGGAGGGTAGTTATAGGGTGGTGAAGGCGGGTCTGAGGATGACAGGGGCAGTGCGGGCCGCCGGTACTGCGGGTTACGCAGGGATGGTTGGGACGGCTGGGCCGAACGGCCCAGCGCAGGAAGCGGTGGCGGCGAGTACAGCGGGGCACGGATGATGGAAGGAAAAGGGAGTGAATGCGGCGAGGATGGTGGGGTTCGTCGGGGGGGGGGGAACGAACGAGGATGAGGAGGGGGCTCCGGAAGCGGAAGACAGCGAGGGCAATGGAAGCGGTGGACGGTGGTGGACGGAGAGGAACAGAGAGGGACGATGGGGAATGGATGAAAACGGCGGGGAACGGATGGTAATGGCGGAAGATAGCAGGGGTGATGAACGGCGGGGGACGGGAGGGCATCGGAGGAGAACGGCGGGAAACGTAGGGGGCAAATGCCAGGGAGCGGGACGGGCAAATGGAGACGGGAACGGCGACGCCGGTGGGGGATGTTGTGGAGAGCCGAGAAGGAAGGCGGGGTGGGACGGGACGGGCGAGGGGTTCGGTGTGGTATCTGTGGAGACGGGGTGCGCGGGGTCGAGATGGCGGCGGGAGTGGGAGGAGGTGGTTTGTGGAGGCGGGGCCGGCGCTGAGGCTCTTCCGTGCGCGAGAATTGTTTTACAGCGGCCGCGCGGGACTTGCCGCCGCCGCCCCGCCCCCTCCCTGCCGCCGCCACCGCCGCCGCCGCACGAGATTTTGGTTTGCAAATAAATTCCTCGGCGCCGCCGCGCAGCCCCGCCCTCGTGCCCACCGGCGATATTACTTAGGGTCAAATTCCGTTTTAATTACACGACACGCTGCTTCTCGTGTTGCTACTCCGCGTCTACCATTTCTTTGCCGTATATCTATCTCTCCCTCCCTTTTTTCCTTTCAGTCTCCCCCTGGGGCGCTTTTCGCATCTTCCCCCACCTCTGTCTCTCATATCTATCACTCACCCCGCTTCATTCTTATTCTCGATTGTTTTCCTCTCTTTCGCTTTGTGTCTCTGCCTGTTTATTGTTCTTTGCGCGCTTTGGTTGCTCTCTTCTGTTTCTCTATAATCTGCCTCGCTCGTTTTGCTCTCCTCCGCCCAATTTCCTCAGTTTCCGACACCAAATATGTGCCCATCCCACCCACTCTCTTCCTTTCCCTTTATCCCACTTTCACTCCTTCCTGTGCCTTTCCCTCTACTTTTTCTATTGACCCCCTGTAGTCGATAGTTTCCTTAACCACCTTCTCTCGAATTTCATTTTCCCATTGTCTATATTTATTTTATTCTTGCTTTTCCTTTGTAGATTTGAAGATATAAATAGAACGGGGTAAGAGTTCACAAAACCGTAGGTAGGTAATAAACAATATTACTACAACTAATTACATAATCTCTGATGGTATTTTCCCCACAAGTCGATTTAGACATCACATGAATGCTGTGTGATATACAAAATTTCGTTTTATCCAATCTGCTATACTCTTCATTTCATCGGACGTAATAATGAACCGTGATAACTTTTCCTGACAGCTTTATTTTACTGGGTACAATGAGCCATTCAATTCACTCCAAACACGTAAGTAATTAGGATCTAAAGGCGATTTGATAAGATTCAAATTCTTAATCATATTTTATTTATTTATTTACAAATTACTTGTTGATTGCGTATATTCTCGAGAGAGCGGCCGACGCACGTCGGCTGGGTAAAGGGCTGCTGGGGAAGTGTGCGAGTGCAGGAGTCTCAAAGGAGGGGAGAAAGACGAGAGAGGAAGCGAGCCACGAAACAGAAGCAATGAGGCAAGAGGTAGCAGACGCCACGCAAGCGGATTTGTAGCTTCCCTCCACCACACATCAAACACCGCGAGTACGTTGACTCAGGTGTTTTCGTCCCAGAATGTTCTTGTGCAACGTGCTCGGGATATTATAATACACTGCGTGAATACGACTCTCAAGATATAATGTATTCTGGGTTCATTCTCGCACTTTTAAGAAGAAATCTAGATATTGCATGCAATGTTACTATTGACATCACTATTTCTAAAGAAACCAATATAATTGAAAATAATTCTGCCCGTGCATTTCACATGCATTGCATGACAATACAAAAAGATTCGATTAAATTCGGATAAAAATCCAACTAACATGTTTATTACTAATTCCGCACTACCTTTTAAACATCCAACTGGAAACGAAGTAAAGTGCTATTTTCGGCGGCGGATAAGGTAGATCGGTTGTTTTACACATTTCCTCCCCTCTTTTGAATAGATTATTTAAGTAAATAAGACACCTGAAAATTTACATTATTAAATTAATAAAAGAGTGTAATTTACATTAAATAGGATATATATATATATATATATATATATATATATATATATATATATATATTTATATATATATATATATTGGTTCAAAAAATCGACAATAAATACAAACAAAAATTGCAAAGAGCAGAACGGCATTTCATACGTCATTCCATATATAATAATATAATAATAATAATAATAATAATAATTATTATTATTATTATTATTATTTTTATTATTGTTATTATTGTTATTATTGTTATTATTGTTATTATTATTGTTATTATTATTGTTATTATTATTATTATTTTTCTACATCACGACTAAAGATGTTATGAATATAAAATCTACTCCAGGTTGCAACCAGCTGCCTGAGGAGCAGATGTAGTGACTGTCGGTGCCTCTACAATACTTTGCGCAAAATGTGGGCTGTTCCAAATAAAGAGATTTCTTGTACTTCCCAGTCTTGAATTACCTGGAAGTTTAGACAAGTTCTTACACAAATTTTCCGGAACAAATCCCAGAGCTCCGATGAGTATCGGTAAGACCTGTGCTTTTACGCCCCACATTCGGTTGATCGATTTCCAAATTCTTGTATTTAAGACGTTTCTCTGCCTCCTTGGTGACGACGTTTTGATCGCAAGGTACAGCAACATAGACAAGTAGATACGATTTTTTCTCAAAATCCAGGATATTTATATCCGGTTTGTTTGTCGCTATCGTGCGATCAGTTTGAATTTGTTGGTCATGCAATATTGTACACAATCCAACAGACATCACCTGTTTCGGTGAGTGTTCTTACCACTTGGGGCATGTGTTTGGAGATATTATTATTATGACTTTTGCACTTCTCCCACGCGGGGGGGAAACATTCACCTGCCACTAGTGTTGCTGTGGCTAGGCTCACTCGCACGGCTCCGATGAGCAAGTATCGAGCGAGATCTGTGTTTTTTCTCTCAGGTCCTTCTATACTACATGTCAGTTATATCAGTAATTGTTTTCCTCACAATGCGACATGTGTCCAGAATGATAGCTTTCTGAATTGCTGCCAGTACATGCCTTATATCCAGTTCCTGTAGCTGTTTAATGAGGGATTTTGTTACTATCCCGGTGGCAGAAATTGTCAGGGGACGGATATGCACTTTTTCAACCTTCCAAATCTTCTTGATCTCTTCCGCAAGTTCTCGGTATTTTGATATTTTATTGGAATATGCTGAGTGGAGATTATGTGCTAATGGAACTGTGATGTCGATGATGGTGACTTCCTTTCTGATTTTATGTAGCACTGTAATATCTGGCCTGTTTGCAATGATGGTCTTGTCTGTTCTAATCTCCCTATCCCAGTACATTTTCGCGGATTCATTTTCCAAGACTGGAGGAGGTTGGTATTGATAGTACGGCACGCTTTCTACGTTAAGATGTTCTTTAACGGCCAGGGCACTGTGAACAATCTTTGCAAAGTTGTTATGTCGTCGTAGGTATTCCGTGCCAGCAAGAATTTTACATGCCCCTGTTATGTGCTCTATTGTTTCGGTTTCCGTTGTGCACAATCTGCATTTGTCGTCCAATGTTTCTTTCAAAATATATTTCCTGTAATTGCGTGTGCTAATGACTCTATCCTGTATGGCCATCATGAATCCAGTGGTTTCTCCATATAAGTTCCCTGAAGTTAACCAGATATGCGAAGAAATACTGTCAACATTTGTATCCTCGAGTTGATGAGGATAAGAACCGTGCAAAGATTTTTGCTTCCATGACAGTAGTTTTTCTTCCATAGACTGAGAGGTAGTTTCCAGTTCTTGGTTTTTGAGCTTCAGTGGTGTTAGATTTGCATCTGCGGTGCACAATATTTCGTACATGTGATTATCCTGCTTGGAATAGAAGTGTTCTCTCAGGTCTTGAATCTGTTTCCAATGTAATTGGACGATGCTCATGATTCCCATTCCTCCCTTGAATGCTTATTATTATTATTATTATTATTATTATTATTATTATTATTATTACTACTACTACTACTACTATTACTATTTATCCACTCCTCTTAGTTTTAGAACCAGAAACAATTCTTTTACAACTAAATACAACAACAATTTTCATCTTAGAACAGTCATTCAAGATGAAACGGTGTACAAGATTGATCCATTTTATATAGATTTCAATTTCGAAAGGAGTATGCGACGTTCACACCCGCAAATAAAGTAATAATACATTTTATACGTATTTTTATAAACTATATAATAAATTGGGGATACTTTTGTGTTCGTATTTAATCAACCTTCTTAACCATTCTCGAAGAGAAATCAAAGAACAAAACACATTGCGCTTATCTCAACAGCATATATGTGTATAGTTTCCTCGCATGCTTTATTTCGTTTAAGCCAATTTCAGAACAAACAACGTTTCTTAAAAGTAAGTCTAGAGGATTGCTCATTTCATCTAATTAAATTTTAGTAATTGTGATAGGAGTCGCTAAGTTTGAAATACCCGAGATATCTCAATTTGTAAGAGCTATGAGTTTGAATTCCATCTTGGCCATTGGTGTTTGAACTACTTCATTCATTCTAAAAATGTATCATTCTAGATAACATACTACCCCTCTTCTGCTCGCAAAAGTATCCGTACAACCAATATAACTTTTCTAGAAGCAGACTATACTCTCAAATCTTCAAACGCATGGCGATTTTGAATGGAAAACATACCTGAGGCATGACACCATCACTGTACAACAGACTCGCAACTGCTATCACAACCGACAAAAATTACAACAATAACAATATTTATAACAACATAAATACTCTAAGAAAGACGTGTAATTTTGTGCAAGTCAGCCTCCTTGGTCTCATTACTTTCGGCAGCCCAACAGTTTCATTTAAAACTGCCGCGCCCCTCCGCAAATTGCTTAGCAAAGCCATTTCCGTAAAACACGTGGCCCTCCGTCTCCGTAGCCGCGTCTGCATTTGGCCCGCAGTCACTTCGGAATTTTCATTAACCGCTCCCCGCCCGCATCGCGCCTCGCCTTGAGTGGTGAAGCTTGTTACTGGGAGGCTCCCATATCGCTCGCGCCTTTACGACAAAGCCATTAGGAGACGCTGTAACCCGCCGCGCGGGGCCGCCTCCCCACCGCTTCTTCCGGAGCCCTCCGTCCCCGCCGCGACACCCCCTCTTCCTCCCACTCCTCTCCTACTCCTCCCCCTCCTCCCACTACACCTCCCCTTCTCCTCTCACTCCTCCTCCTTCTCCTCCACATCCTCCTCCTCCTACACCTCCTCCTAGTCCTCCCCTACACCTCCTCCTCCCCTACACTTCCCCTCCTTTATCCCCTCCTCCTCTCCGTCCTCTCCTTTCCCACTCTTCCTCCCTCCTCCTTCTCTTCCTCTTTCTTCTCCTTCTCCTCCACCTCCTCCTTCTCCACCACCTCCTCCTCCTACACCTCCTCCTAGTCCTCCCCCTACACCTCCCCTCCCCTCTTCCTACTCCTCTCACTCCTCCCTCCCCTCCGCCTTCTCCTCCACCTTCCTCCTCCTCCTCCTCTCCTCCCTCTACACCTCCTCCTACACCCCCTACACTTCCCCTCCTTCCTCTCCTCCTCCTCTTCCTCCTCTCCTTTCCCACTCCTCCTCCTCTTTCTTCTCATCCTCCTCCTCCTCCTTCTCCTCCACCTCCTCCTCCTTCTCCACCACCCCCTCCTACTTCTCCCCGCTTGGCCTGCGACCCTGCAACGCCCCTTACAGCCCCACGCCGCCTTTCCATAACACCCGCCAAGCTACACCACTTTGACTCCACTGCCCATATCCCCGCACATTTCGCGCGCATTTCCTGCCCATCTGCCCGCCCGCTTTCCCTCCACGCCTTGTCTCCTCTCAAAACCTACGATGTTGCAACGCTCAGTACCGCCCCACGACGTCTCGCTTTCGCATCCCGCTCCCACACGGTGCTTCGAATCCTCCTGCCATCTCCCCTACTTTCTCCCCTACCATCTCCCCGCCCATCTCTCTACTCATTTCACCCCTGCATCAGGTCGTTTCGTTCACGCCGCATCTCCATTCGTCATTTTGACTCTTCCTACGTTTTCCCCGCCACGCCTCGACTCCCCGCCAAGCCAATTCTTCAAACTCGGTCCCGCCAGTTGCACCCTGTTTCGGCATCTTTCCGATACGGGTGGCCTGGGTTGGAAAAGGGCGGGTATCGAATGGCGGAGTCACAAACGCAGATTTGAATCATGTTTAATGTGATGGGCCGAGATGGACAGGGAAAAGGAGGGCACACAGAGTGAAAATGGAGGGGCTAGGCAGACTGTGGGAGAGATAAATGCGGGCGGAGGAGGGAGAAAGCGAGGGAGTAGCAGGCGGAAGGCACAAATGACGGGAGGAGCTAAGAGGACGAGAAGAATGGGAAGCTGTATGATGGTCAGTGGATGGGAATGTCGAGGTCATGACTAGTGGCAAGAGAGAGAAAGACATAGAGAGGGGGTGGGAGTAAAAGGAAGAGAGGTAAAGAGAGAGGGAAGGAGAGAGATGGAAAGAGAGAAAAAGGACGGAGAGAGAGAAAGAGAGAGTGCAAAGGAGAGAGAGGGAAAGAGAGATAGAGAGGTAAAGAGAGATAGAGAGGGAGAGAGAAAAAGGGAGAGAGGAAAAGGGAGAGAGGAAAAGGGAGAGAGGAAAAGGGAGAGAGGAAAAGGGAGAGAGGAAAAGGGAGAGAGGAAAAGGGAGAAGGGAAAAGGGAGAGAGGGAAAGGGAGAAATAAGGAGAGAGAGGGAAGGAGAGACAGAGAGGGAACGAGAGACAGAGAGGGAACGAGAGAGAGAGGGAAAGAGAGATATACGGAGAGAGAGGGAAAGAGGGAGAAAGGCGACGAGGGATGAGAGAAAATACGAAGTAATGCCACTGCCCTGGGTGGAGATAACCAAAGAAAGGAGAAACGTAGATGCAAGTAGCAGGGCGAAAGCAGGGCGCGAATAGAAACGTAACTAGGCGAGAGAGCCGCTAGGAGAGAAGCAAAGGCGAAAACTACAGGGAAAGCTTGAGGGGGGCTGGAACTCAGAGGCTGCTGAAGCCTACATTGCAACGCTGGCAAAGGAGGCTGGAAGCAGGGTGAGGAAAAGGTGGCATCACAATACTAGCAGAAGGAACATAGGGGCACATAGCGTGGAGAGAAGGGGAAGTTTACGGGTAATTGAGATAGTGTCTCAGAAATATGTCTACGGATATATTTGCAATGCTTTCAGTCAATATTGTTATTCATGTCCTATTAATACACGTAACAGAGAAAAAAATCAACAGGATCATTCAATTTTAAATTAAATTTAGTCTCTCATTAATATGTTAATTGAAAGAACTGCTATCAGTGGAGGTAAGGCACAGAACAGGGGAAGATAGGAATGCTTGGAGCGAGGCGGGTCGGAAAGAGCGGGGCGGGACGGGCTGGGAAACGATGAGATGAATGGTGGTTGAGGGCTGAGGAGAGGGCAGAGGGCGGATAGGGGCGGGACGGACAAGACGAGACGGGACGGGACTGGACGTCGATTCGGGAATGGAGGGAGGCTGGGCGGGACGTAGGGCGAAGAGACGCAGGACGGGTCGGAGCAGGACGGGCTCACGTCGTGGAGGCGAGAGGCTATGCCAGTGGTGTCAAGGTCTTCTACTGGGGGCAGTGGCACGCGTCGTGGCTCCGTAGCATGCCACGAGCTACTCTTCGCAACTAGTGTTGGGAAAAGAAACTATTGGTAACCCCGCCGTAGGGATGGCGTTGTCTCTGGTGGCGGGGTGACGAACTTCGTGAAGGGTCGATTTCGTCGTGGGACTCGTGCCACGTGCCTTGTGCTCGTGGCATCGACCTTGACAACACTGGGCTACGCGATGCAGCGGGGCGGGGCGGAGCGGCCGCCGTGGCTGCGGGCGGATCGGCCGCCGAACGAGCGGACGATAATCGAGTCGTCCAGATTTACTGGAGCCAAACGTGCTCGAAGCGGTTAATCAGCTAAGAGCTATCGCCATCCGCGGCCGGGGCGGCCGCTTGCGAGGTATTACCGCGCGACGCGCGCCCGGAGAGGCGGAGACCAGAGGCGGCACTCACGCGCCGACCGCGCACCGCGCACCGCTCCGGGCTGTTGTCGACATGCGGGGGACGGCAGCCGGGCGCTTACATCGGCGGCGGCGGGCGGCGGGATGGCCATCTCGTAGAAAGCGCCGGCCGCTCTACAGGGATGGCCCGGAGAGCTTTCTCGGCCGGGATTACACTATGCATGTAAGTGTGTTTATTTGGAGTGTAATACAAACTGAGTGCATTACAATCCCGAATAATAAACTCCGACACCGTTGGACCTATCTCCATGAAAGCTGTCCTTTTTAGGCGAACTATCCTCAATTTAAGAGAAATATTAGAAGTTCGAGATTTTTGAGTTTGCGCAAAGAAATAATAACAAAGTTCAGAGAGGACAGAAATTTCTCTGACATGATACTTAAGTGTACGCTTGCACTAAATTAGTATTTCGTCGTGGTAACCGCAATAGGTATTTAAAAAAAGTCGTATGTCAAAAAAGAAGTGTTTATTACACCATTGAGATCAGTCAAGAGAACTACATCAGTTGCAATAGGTCGTAAGACGAGGGAATAATGGAAAACGGTGTAGCAAGCTTCTACATTTGTGAAAGCGACTGTCAAGACAAGGAGAGGTAGTAACGTTTTTCGTTCTTCCTGAAAACTACGGTAGTTTTGACATACGACCTATTGCGGTTACCACGACCATACGCAGCATCTTTCAAGAAATGTACATAGAGAAAGAATGCATCGACCCTTTGGGAACAAACGGTAACTAAATCCCAGCTAACTACTTATATTATTCAGCGACAACTCAGCTACACTGAAATTATGAGGTATATATATGGGCGGGAGTTGAAGAGGGAAATTAATGATGACGAAGCAATGGCGGATAGAGAGGCATTAAAAACCGGAGAACCCATAGAAAGTGTATGAGGATCGAACTCGGGATTCAGAGGTGAAAAGCGAGTAGCCTGGCCACTGCACCATCAGTTGTCCCCTCCTTTAAACTGGTATTACTCTATAACAGTTTCATGGAAAAAAACATGCAAAAAACCTTCAAATAGATTAAAATATATAAGCCTCTTATTATATTGAGTGGGAAAAAAACAGTTCACATTGTTAAATCAAAAACTATTAAAGCAATAAAAAATCCGGTAACCTACATATTAATTTCGCACTATTGAAGCGCCATTTAAAACCAGACCAAAAGGGAGATCGTCGAAAACAATGCAGTTATAATAGTATAAACAAAAATAGAAGTGCTTGGATATGGTGAAACGAAGTTCACACGTTGCAAAATACGTTTTTAATGAAAAAGTTAAAATGCTCAGAGAAATTAATAATGAATAAAAATGCCGTTAATAAATGAGAGGTGAAAACCTGGCGCACCGTATTCGTTACTTTTTCAGAATTTTTAAGAATATCAATAAGTTCGCTCTCATAATTATTACAATCAATGCGTGCATTCAACCCGCCATTTAAAAATAAAAATATTAGTGTTAGCTATTGCGCTTCTCGAACCAAATTTTGTGAAGAAGTTTTATTTTCTCACGTCTTCACGAGTTTGAATATGCAAGGTACAAGTATTCTCCCTTCTTTCATCCTGTTCCAAAGAACACACTTATTTCTCCTGGCCAGAAAAAGAGACCGATTTTTCTCTTTTTCTACAGATTTTTTTGACGGCTAAAAATTAACTTCATATACATAGTACACAAAAATATTAATCATGAGTAAACATTCCCACCAAGGTAGGCATTCTGCAAACAAATGAAACCTCTCCTTAGTAATTCAATGAGCCCTCAACCACCTCTGTAAATGGTTTGGGGTTTCACAATCGGTACAAAACACTAGCTACTTACCTCTACATAAACATATTAATTTCAAAATATTCTAGCATATGTTTGTGGAATGATTTCTAAATTTCCGTTCTTAATCTAATGTAATACATGGAACATATATTCTATGTCTGTGAAGAAAGGAGAACCACTATTCACGTTTGATTTATCGATTGATTAGTGTTTCCGGCCGCGTCAACTACTATCATTGGTGCCGTAAGTGTGGTACATATTTTATCGCGGGAGGTGTCTTCTCCCGCTAGATGGCGAGATCCTGCAGCGACATACGTCAGTTTGCCTGATTTTCCCCAATACTCAATATAATCGTAATACGTAGACTTTTGGAAAGAAACAGATGGTCCCCAAGAGCAATTTTATATCCTGTCTAATCATTAAGCCTACACGGCTTCGACTGTAGTTTCCTAACCCATCACATCGGCATACAGGTACGGAAAATATAATACATTCCTACCGGCGTGTTTATAGCATCCATCCTTTCGCTTTCTCCGCCGTCACAGCGACAGACAAAGCACCGCGCGCCCAGAAGCCAAGTGGAGCTGTCTGGTGCGCAGCGTGGCGGAGCTCAGTAGGGGGGAGGGGGGGGCAAGCAGCTTCAGAATAATTAGGGGAGATGGCACGGCGGCGGCTTCGCGGGCCCAGCGCGGCGCCTCGCCTCGCCGGGTGGCCGGCGACTTTGATCGATTTTAATCACTTAGCTACCTCTTCCTCTTCCTCCTTCCCACCCACCTTCCCCCTCCCTCCCTCCGTGAGTCCTCCATCTCCACCGCTGCCGCGCCGAAGCGGCCGTTGTTATCATTTGAATGGACAACCTCCTCCCGCGCATCGCCGACCTCCGGGCGTTCGTCTCGCCGCGGCCTTCGCCGCCTCCGCCGCGAACGAAACGCCACCGCTAACGCGACGAGTACAGATGCCCCCTGGAGAAGCAATGCAAATGCCGTGTTGCTGATAAGGGAGTTAAAGATGATGGAGGGACTACGAGAGGCAAGGATGTTCCCGTGTGCGTTTTAATGAAATGCATTTTAGGGTAACATGGATTACTCTAACATGTTCTTCTTGAGATATCTAAGACTGAGAGGTCCTATGGTTCGAGTCCCGACAATGTCACGATTCTGTGTCGACACTAGCTACATAACTACTTACATTACTTACATTATAAAGAGCATTTCTCTGCCGTGTCTGCTATTACCTTTGCCGCCGCCGGCCTCACGCCGGCCACACGGGGAAATTATATCTCCATAATTTCACACGTGCACATATTCATTAAACGAAACTCACTGTCTTGGTACATCACAATAGTATAAACACAATTTACTATCATTTACCACTATTGTATCTTTTTATAATACGATATATGTTCTTTTAGCGGAGCGTACACGGGCAACGACCAACTCACGTCCAACACTCACGTTAACACTAGCTACATAACTAGGTTAGATTCAGGCACTGTCTGGAGGATAATTCTAGTGGACGGGTAATCTGATGGGTAGTTTTCCGTGCTTTCTCCGATCTACGCCAGGTGAATGACGGAGCAGTAGCCCAACAAACGGACCATGGATTTCATGCGATTCATCCCTCTACTTTGTCCTGTACTCACACACACACTTACATGCTCTCCACTACCACATATGCCGGGAGACTTACGGAGCTTAGAGCTTGACCCAGCTGAAGCGGTGCCCCGCTGGTGGAGAATACACGCTCGCAGAAAAACTTCGCAAACCGACCTAGGTCGTCGCCGGATCGCGCCATCCAGCGGGGAAGGATCACAGCCACATCACGCGATATAAAAGTATGCACTACACTTACGGGAATAGCGTGGTTTGTGGGTTTTTTTAGGTTTTTTTCTTTATTTTTTTTTTTATCCGTTGACGCGCCGGAAATCACTAATTAAACAAGGATTGAAATATATAAACACACTTTCTATTGCTACCTTTTTCCAATTTTAAGTTTTATCTCCTTGCGTAAAAGGCAAACAATGAACAGTCATTACTTTACTGAAATACGAATACGAATTTCCTTAAATCATGTAAGACATTTTTATTGAATAACTTTTTACATTTGTGTCATGCCCATCGTTTCCTACCCACTCTGTCCCTCGTCTCTGTCCCTCGTCTCTGTCCCTCGTCTCTGTCCCTCGTCTCTGTCCCTCTTCTCTGTCCCTGGATTCAGCTCCACTTGTCTGCTAGGCGTCTGATGCTTTATCTGCAGCTGGTGGTGGAGAAAGGATTAACGCCAGTTTCGAAGTTTTATACTACAGCATTTTAATGGGGAGTTTCAAAGTAAAGTAACTGAACCATCAAAATTCCTCAACCATTTAGAGCTTCGCGAAGAGTAGTTAATACGCCTAGTTTACACTAATGGATCGTCTTCCTCTTTCTGACTTATTCTTCTATTGGAGCATCAAAACGGCAATGTTTCTAATAAGGGCCTTAAAGATGATGAACAGACTACACGAGATAGGAATGTTCCCATCTGCATTTTAATGAATTACAATGGAACTTTGATAACTCATATCTGTGAAACTTCAATGTCTCAATTTGTTTCTTTTCTCCTCCGTGTTTTGTACGAAAAAAATGAGTTAATTTATCTTCCTCTGCAGACGAAGTTATTACAAGTCATGGCCAACAAGTTAGAATAATATTTATTATTCTTTGGCTGTAACAGTTTTTTAATGAGCACTAATACTATTTTTCTTTTACTGAAAATTCGTTACCAATTTATCAATCAAAAGTTGCGAAACTAATGAAGATAGTTTAAAAAATCATTAATTATCTTTTTACGTATTCCAACATTAAAATTGTTAATGATTTGGATAAAAGTTTAATGAACTTCAGACACTGATATTTCGATGTTTCAGGCCAGTCTGAGCTGCTCTTGCAACACTTTGGACACTGAATCAGAAGAGCGAACCAGTGTTTTTGGCCGTGATCATTTTACTGGAGAGCAAAATGTTCAACTTAATGCAAATATATTTAGAATTACGTCATTGTCTGCACCGCACGGAGTGATCAAATATTTTAAAAGTTAGTATAACTGTTGGTGAGGTAGATACCTTTTTTCAATAAAGATAGCCAAGCTATCGAAAAGATCTTTAGCCTTAAAATAAATATTTTGATACCTGACAACATCCGTCTTTCATTCTGTATTTTAAAAGTTACATTAAACTTTGGGTCAATTACTAAATGAACAAGTATATAACTTTCATCTCATTTACTCTCGATGACTCAAAAGATAATGTAGCAAAATAGTTGAAATCTCAAGCATTCTCTTTTCTTTCAGATTAGAATTGTTGCAATTCTACTGTATTTTTGTTGAGAATAATTATTTACATTTTACATTGCTGTTACAAATTAAAGATGTTTGATATAAGAAGGCAACATAAACTAATTATGTGCTTTGTACAAGACAAAAATTTCTTAGAAGAGATTGTTCAAGAAATAAAATTATTGCATTATTAAATTAATTAAATCATAACATATCAAAAGGGACATATTACTTCATTAGTTTAATGATAGAGCAAGGTGAATAGTAAAGTAAAGCAGGGTAGTAAACACCGAGAAAATTCGACTCAAGCCTGCTTTGCCTTTCACGAATTATTCCACATGAAGTCACCGGAATATCAACTCCAGAGATGAAAAGCGGCCTTTCTATCCGCTAAGCCAAATGGCCAGTTTAATAAGGATGGACCATGAATTTTGGTGTAAATCGAAACGATGTTATATTTATTGAGTGCAGACATCCTTTCTGCAGTGACAGTAATTCAAACTCCGACACCTACAAGTTGAAAACCATAGCTCTACAACTTTGAAAAAACAGACTAGGGCAAAGCTTGTCCAAGGAAACGCTGCAAAGCTGCCCCATTGACTACTGTTAAAAAAGTTTCTTTCAGAAAACGTGATTACAAATGTTAATTTTGCTCCTTTTGGGTAAGAGTGACTGCCAGGAATGTGGACTGTCGTGTGAAACGATTACACTGTCCTCGTAATTTCGTAGCCTTCAACAACTGTCAAGTGTGCGGTTAACCCTGACAAAGCCGCGCCCCTCTTCCTCCGTCAATGGGGAGGAGATCCGACTCATCAGGAGAAGAGGATGGTCCACAGAAGGATGAATCTTCCCTTCAGATCTCTTCACGCATGTACTGTTTAGCGGTTTATCAATGATGTCGGTAACCGGCAGACCACAGATAGTTCAACTTAATAACTAGTGGTACTAAAATAGGATGTACTATATCGCTCGCACTTTTACACAAAATTATGCGAGAAGTACTAAAATTCTGGAAAAATTGTTATGAACTTATTTCAAAATCTATCTTTAAGGATCACGTTTATTAAGGGAAAAATCTTTCTTCATGTAGTTTAGGAAGGCGCCGAAACAATTTTGAACTTTTGCAATTTTCGAAAAATCTGAGTTTTCAACGAAAATGAGACCTGAAAAATTTTTTAAACGCCTTTCACACTATCAAACAAAATTTAATTGAAAACGACGGAGCCATTTGTTTTTTTGAAAATTTGGAATATGTCCCTGGAGTTTCATGAAAACAACACTCGAAAATTAAAATATCGGTTTCAAAATCAAGGGGCCACGACATCAGCCAAATTGATGGAGAATATCAATTTTGGAGAAAATTGGGTGAATGGTTAGCGTTGGTCACAGACGGACGGACGGTCAGGTATTTTGCCGTCATTTCGATTTTTCGGTATCAAGGACCCAAAACAACATGGAACTGGCTACACCAAGTGTCAGGAGGACTTTTTCCCTAAGTTTAGAAACTGGATTTATCCCCTTTTTTGTTAGCGTGCCCTGTAATAAGCGTTTTTTCTACAAAAAATTAGCCGCTTTTTCGTGCAGCATTACATAGCTTTCTCTTCACTGATGATCGGTGGCGAGCAAAGTAAAGTAAAATCTGTCTAACCGGAATCTGTACAAGTCGAAAACATGTCGTGGTATGGCATTTTACTCAGCATAAAACGGAACCTCTTCAACGACGAAACGGAACGGTTTTTCGTGTCCTGCAGGGGAACAATCATTATAAACGGAATTCCTGTTAATTTAATACGATTGGCAGAGAGACGCGAGATTATTTTTAATGAATGAATGCATCTGCAAGATTCTTTTGAATTCTCTAGCCCTGTGACACGCCATTTAGTCGTGGCAGCCGGACATTGGAGAGGGGCTTCTGCTGTCAGCGTGGAATTCGACCTCGGGGTCGCTTGTCTCTCAAGGTGTAGGCCATAGGGGAATTCCCTCTCTCCTGACTCTCTGAGCGGAGGAAGGTATACGAGCATGGCATCTATTCACACGTCTCTTTGTCCCCCATTAAAGTCATCACCCCTCAACCAGATACGCATTGCTGAAGGCCATGCAAGGGTATCAGAATGTACTGGGTTGTGACGCATTGTTTGTTGAAAGTGTCGGCTAGCAGCCCGAATATAGCCCATAAGGTGTGTATTCAACTCAGAAGCTGTCAATGAAGTGTTTAATATTCATTTATTGGTGGTTTCTTCCATAAATATTTATGTTAATGGTTTCGATAATTATAATAGTCATGTAAATTACTACCTTTAGGGCGGAAGACGTCAATATCACAAGGACAACCTTGCATAAAACGTAACCGGAATTTTTTTTGTATCCGCCCCGATTCCGGCTTAGAAGATGTTAACTGTACCAATCCGCGCGCCATTTCCCAAGGCGCCTCCGTGCGCCTCTCTTAATCACCCGGTCCATCTCGCAACACGCGGCTCGCGTAGCCGTCGCTCGCCGCGGCCCCCGCACGGGTGAGTTGGCACGAGGCGGCGGCGGCGGCGGCGGCGGCGGCGGCGAGTCTGGCCCCGGGCGAGAGGCCCAAATGACATTAGCTGCCATCCACCAACGGCGGCCGTCGCTTAATTGTTCATCACAGGGAGTGCATCGGTGCCCCGCGGGGGGCCAGGGCCCACGCCCGGCAGGGGGGCAGGGAGGGGGGCAAGGGGCAAGCGGGTCAGATGGCTGGGGAGGAGTGATACAAATGCACGGGATGGGGAAATGACATGGCCGAGAGGGGTTAGTGTGTGGTTGATGCAGACTTGTAAGGGTCTTTGAGAATAAACAGGTCACTAAGGGCGATTACACCCAGTACTGAAGCCCAGTCCGATCGTGCAGATGGAAAAATACTTACACTTAGAAGGATGACAAAATTCAGCAAAGGTTCGTTTTTGACTTTGTTTTGAAATGTTTCAGTAAAATTACGACTTATTCGGAAGTTCTAAGGGTATCAAGGATGACGTTAAAGTCCCGTGAGTAAAGACCGCAATACACAAATGAGGAAATGACAATGGAGCAAGGGAGTTAGTTATTGAAGTGGAATTTGCGTCTTTTTTAGACATGTCTCAGTCGGCCATTATATTTATTCTGAAGTTTTTCAGTTCAAAGGATACCCAGTCGCTAAAGAGAAGTTGGGATTTGAGAGAGGTTTTTTTTGTGAATGTCACATTTAAATGAATCTATGATACAAGTTTGGTATTGCTTTTCGAGGGAGGTTAGACTGATGATTATGAGCGTATCTCACCTATGCAACACGCCACTAATGAACTTGAAAAGAAGGGATACAGAAGGACCATGTCAAGATTCGATATTTAATATCTTTCCGAGATTATCAGCTTGATATGCACAATAAAGTAGGGTCTTGAGTGTGGGTGATTTTTTTACAAGGGATATCCGAGGGGATTGGAACTGTCAAAATGTCCCGGAAACGCGGAATAAAGTATTGTTATTAATGTTATTGTATTACAAATTACAAAAGGCAAGTGGAGTTAGTGTGATTGGTACGATTAGAAAGGGCTCATAATTATGTTACTATCCACGATTTGTACGGGAAACTAAAGTCCTCTCTCATACACGAGGTAGGACTCTTTCAAAGAAAACTAGGTTTTGTACTCACCAGAGGTTCTCTTTGGATATTAGTTTGAAATGCCCAGTAAAGTGTTGCTTTGTTTGCGAGTGATTTTGTATGAACTGTTCTTCAATGTACGTGACATGCAACAGAGTTGGATGTTTTGTACTAGGTAAAAAACTAGTTGAAAAGTTGGAATCAATAGTGTCTGCTCTGCAGATGAAAAATAAATGCACTTGGAAACAAGTTCTTTTCACGTTGGTTTTTTGCTATTTATGGAATCTGAAATGAAATTCTCTAAAAATTTCAAAACAATGTGAAAATATATTACTGTCCAATAGAGATGAAATGCAAATACTATAAATTGAAAATATACTGAAGGGTTTTGGGTTTCATTATTTAGGTATTTTATCCCTTTCATTTTATTTTTTTTCTTTTCATAAATATTGATGGGCATATTTTTGAAAAATATTTTGTTCCTCAAAACTATTCTAATTTTTCTAACATACGTTATTATTTAGGCATATATTGCTTAATGTTGAGCCAAGACACCACGAAGTGTACAAAATAGTTTCATTCAAGAGACCGAAATGGTTTTATCCACGAGTTCGTTTTCGCAAGAGACTTATATTCGAGACGGATAAAATTCTTTGTGTGTAAATAAGTGGACAATGTAGGACAACGAAAAAGTAAGAAAGAATGTGCGCTGTCCATTACCCGTTTGTTAGGGTACTGCTCCGGCATTCGCGTAGTATTGGTCGGAGAGGTCACGCAAAATCACCTATCAGAACAACTGGCCGCTAGAATTCTCCAGACAGCAGCTGAATTCGACCTAGCCATTTAGCTAGTGTTGAAAAACCGCCACCGTCGGTGTTGAAAACCAATCATGCATGAAAGGAAAAAATTTTAACGACGTGCTGTGTAGGTTTCAATTATTTTATTAAAAATTGTATTATTGTATTCTGGTATTGTGTCACTTCCTTTCCTTCGTAGAAACGAAAAAGTGACAATCATAGTTTTGTACCATAAAAAGTTTTTGATTTGTCACATTTTGTTTCTGTTCTTTAGATAGCACACATGTTATTTTGTCACGCCTAAAAAACGGCTGATATATTGTAATGCATATTAATTGACCTTATCTAATGAATATACATTTTTGAAAAGAAGCAAATGTTATTTAAGAAAATGAGCTATCAGAAGAGAAGAAGACAGTAGCTGGTAACTTTGGTCCACTTATTAATAAAAACCAAACGGTCGGTGGTTTGTAAAAAATAGCTGGATATTCTTCACTCGGGACCCCAGACCCTGCCGGCCCGAGTCGCTTCGGAGACAGCAACGCTGGCTCCGAGCTAAACTCAGTCGGTACAACGGACGTGAGAGCGTACCGGGTCACGACTGGACCGCACCCTCATCCCCATCCAGCCCCTAGGGGGCCGTCGCCCATTAGGGATATGAGGTGACTCGGTCGCTCTTCTTCCAGGACCCTGGGGCTCTCCGCGAATGGCGCGCTCGCAGTGGTGACCGGCGGCAACGCCTGCAGGCGACGCTGTTCCCGGGGGCAACCCGAAAATCGAATGCGGATCAGTATTCCCGCGACACAGAATAATTATCGTTTTGTGCGATTTTTCGTTCTTTATAGGATACAAGGTAATATCAATGGGATAATCGCTTTTGTGGAATAATTCAAATACAAAATTTTATTTCAACAAAAATTAATTTTTTAGGAAGGTTTTATACTTAGGTGCTAGGAAATTTATGGAGGTTCTTCCATAGTTGCCTGTACTATCAAGTTTCCTTTTGACTCTATAGCGTACTTTGGGGATCAAGTATAAAACTGCAGTTAGTTTTTAGAAAGCTATTCTCATCACTTTCGAATGTTAATTATTTTTATGAAATGTGAAGAAAAGAAATAAAAAACTGTTTTTGTCAATTGAGAAATGGGAAGGGACAGGGGGGCTGAAAGTATGAAATGTTTGTTTCTGTTGTCCCGAACATACCACATAGATTGATAACTAGTGATTCCGGAGCGTAAACGGCTTAAGTCATTAGTCCCGTAAGTTTGTTTTTGCACAACAATTGGCGGTGATCTTGACCTTTGGATGGGGAGATCCGGCTTCGACCTACCATAGGCTAGCAAGGTTTCCCAACCAGGTATCTCCCACTAGCGGGGCACCGCCGGGACACGCTCTAAGCTAACCACCGGTCTCCCGCACGTGTGGTAGTGTAGTGAATGTATGTGTAAGTGTGTGTAAGGGGTGAGGATAGTACAAGTAATGGGAAGGAAAGATCGCGCGCGGTCCGTGGCCTATTTGGTAGGGTATTGCTCCGACATCGCCTGGTTTTGATCGGAGAATCACGGTAAACTACCGTCCCTAGAATTTCCACTTAAGCACTAAGAATCACCACTTCATAGTTTAGTTCCTTTCCAATGGCATTACAGCCCAGGTCAAAGCGGCTGCAATGGCTGAGCGCCAGTAGAGTATTTACATCTACAGCTTTGCTGACTGAGAGAACGTAGGGTACTCGACGGCAGCGGATTTTCGACACTACCTACAAGATCGCTAGGTCGGCTTCCAGCGGAATTTCTCTCTCTCTCTCTCTCTCTTCTCGCGGGAGGAAAATTCTAGCACTCGGATACTGTTATATCCAGGAATACACAAAAATCGACGAGAACACAGTTTTTTATTCACAGAGACAATTAACCATACAAACAGCACTTCGGCAACCGTAAGAATAACCAGAAACATAGCCAAGTTACCATTATGCCTGAAGATGTACCAAGTCAAAGCGCAGTTCTGCCGTAAGCCGGGTCAACACAATCTCTGGAACGTAATCACTACTTAGCACAGGGAACTTCGCACAAAATCTGTGTCTCTCGGGTGGCGACTCCCGCTTTTATTCCTCCTGGCGGCGTAGTCTCGCACCTTATCTGCAGCTCCGCCGGCTGGCCGCTCGTTCCTCATTGGCCACGTCCCTCGCCGGTTCGCTGCCCGGAATACTCTCCGGACTGCCGCTGCGCGTCGCTGATTTGGCGCGTTATTTAACGTCTCGCACATTGCTGCAACAAATACTCCGATTGGTATTCCCCGATCAATACCAGACGAATGACAGAGAAGTACCCGAACAGCCAGGTCTGCGCACGTTCTTCCCCACCTCAACGGTGACTCTCCTCCCCCT
>JAHLJT010009355.1:94441399-94504436 GCA_031308135.1 Acheta domesticus
TCCCGAGCACATCTCTTGTGCAATGCAAAGATCACCCCAATTGGTTCCTCCAGCCCATTCTACTGCGCACGGCGAAATCTCCTAATTACATTTTATCCGTACGCCTTCCGCCTAAGCTCGCATACACCAAACAGAAGTTCCTTAAACCGCCTCCAGGTGCGCTTCGTTGCGTCAAGAAGACAATGTCAGAGGGAACCTCAATAGACTAACTTTTCGTAATCCTCCGTGGCAAAACACCGCGAATCAATTCTGTCTCCTGAAACGAACGGAAAAAAATCGTGGCGCAAAGAGTGAAATCGCAACAAAAAAACGAAGACGTAATAAACAACAAGGCGAGACCTCTAATTAAAAACTAGGCTCCAATGAGCTCACAGGGGGCTCCGACTTGGATAGTCACGGCGCGAATGTATGAACGAAAGCTTCTACAAGGCACACGCTTCTGTGGTGAGAGAGAAGTTGTCAACTTGTTATGGTAATTAGTTTGGCAACCGAGAGACACAAACAGGAAGCGGAGAAAACGCCACAAAGCAAGCCTCTTCTATGTATGATTTGTTTCCTCGTTACTCGAAACACGTTTTACTGCATCGTTATCAACAAGCAGTAGGATTTTTGGTTCGTACATCGTTTTGAGAATGTAATTAATTTTTGAATCATACCTTTTCACACGTGTAAATACAAATTCTGAATTGATTTTGAAAAATGAATGAAATACATGAAACAAATGCCTAGGTTGTGGTAGAGGTCCCTGGGATTCACACAGGCTTAAACACATCGGGGGGGGGGGGGGGGCCTTTGCAGATTCAAAAACCGAAAGAAAAGAGCATGTATCTTGTCACTTCTCTTTCGAACAAATTGTGTCGCATTGATCTTGCTTTCTCCTGAACCCCAGATATGAGACTTCCGCGTAATGAAAGTGCGGTTCTAAACACAATTCACTCTGTGTGTGGGTAGGATAAATTACTTGTGGGGCGGAAAAAATCGGAGGAAGAAAGTGAAATAATGGCAGTATGAAGTAAATATAGCGAATAAATCTGCGATGTTCGTAAACACAATTGGAGGACTGAAGAGGCACATATGTAGGATAATTAATACCCTTAATTATTATTATTATTATTATTATTAAAAGCCTGTTCATCCCCAATAGGGGCAAAGGCCTCCTGCGTAACGCAGGGAAGTTTTCCACGCCACCTAGTTTACAGTTCCAGGTGACAGTGGTGGTTGGTAGTCTGAGTACATACATTAAGTAACTGATTTTCTAAATTACACTGGTTGCACAATATTTCACAATCAAACTTGCACTAAATTACACAATATTTCACAATCAATGTCAATCCACAATTCAAAATTATAAAGTCCATAGTCGCTCATTTCCTAAATTAGTCCCCTTAATTAGTCCAGTCGTAAAATAAAATTACTTCATTAATGACAGGCTCAAATAAGCAATACGCAACTACGACTATTAGGCAGATTTAAGGATTTCGATTATTACTTGAAATGCCTAAAATATTTTGAATTTGCGGGATGCAAAGAAGTTTCCAAGAGACTGGCTATGATAATTATTTATCTCTAATCATTTCCAGACGAATGTCGGAACAGTAACCTAGTCAACGAGCTACGAAACTCGCACGATCCTTCCTTGCTCAAACCTGATCCTTCCTTACTTAATTACATCCTTCCTTGCTCCCCATCGTCTTCCTTAGAGGCGGAGGAAGAATTGATTAACAATACTCACACTCGCCATGATGAAAAAATATTCCAACGCGTGTAATCTGATGTCTCACTGAGAAAAATAATTGATTCCAGCCAAAAATACCTGTATGTTGTATGCAGTAGTTAGAGGAAAACAACATAAACAGCTTTCTGTTTGCTGAAGCATCGTGGACGTTTGCACATTCGATTGAGCACATACGAACTGTACATTCGATTCACTTAATCAGGGATCCGTTTTGTTCAGGCACGTTCATTCCAACTGCGAGGGTTAGGGTATAAGTCATGGCAACTATATTTTGTGAGTATACGTGCACGTGATAATATCTTAATATACACATGAAATGACAAGGTATGAACTAAGTACGATTAACAAACAATTTTGTTGCTCGTATTTATTAAGGTATTTGAAGTGACAGTACTGTTTTCAAGTTACAATGCATTTTACCAAAACGAGTTGGCAAAATTGCAAAAGCGGTACACATCCGTTCTAGAGGCCCGATTAGGCAGAATCTCGATTACCGCTCGTGCTCTATCGGTCCACACAGGTCGTCACGTGCGTTGCTGATCACAGGTTCCCAAACGTCCTCGCAGAAACTCTCCCGTCCGACTCGTGACTGTCCTGTATGAAAGGACATAATTCCCAGAAGCTTTCACCAATTCCCTGTGACGTTCTCTGGAGGTTCCGTAGAGAGCTATCTTTGTGCATGAGCGCTACTCGAAACTCGTTATATTCACCTCGCATGGCGGCAGTCAAACAACTGATTCACATTGCTCTCTGTGCTAATAGAGACAGTCACAGAGCCGACCATTGTTTATAACACATTTTAGAACATGCAATTAGCATTCCATTTTTCGCATTCTTCTATCCAATTAAAAACCCTCAAATTACTAAATATGAAAATAATAAATAAAACTGTTTAGAGCGTTGTGACATTAATATAGCTCAATATCACCTCCCATATTCGATCCTATGTGTGTAATTGCTCTCACCTCAGCTAGCATACACCGGGTACGAACTCTCTCAGTTTGAATCAGTGAAAAAATACTGATTGACAGTGACTATTCCCTGATGGGGTTGGTTATAACACTGCCACTGACAATCAGCGAATTGAACTGAACAAATCAGTGAAAATCGGGCGCACTTTTCGAATCAGTGAAACGTTTCTGTTTGAATTAGTGAAATCTGTGACAACTAGTTGAACGTGACGACTGAACGATCAGTGAGCGATGGTGGCGCGGCACTTTTACCACTGACGACCAGTGGAATGCTGGTGGTCTTTCGTGAAAAGGTTCGAATATTCGCTGATTGTCAGCGGAACTACACATTTCGACTGAAGGTATCAGTGACTTCGGCTCTCACTGAATGAGCCAGCGACAATTTCACTGATTCAGATTCAGAGAGAAGGGAAAGGAGGGTCAACTGCTTCCTTGAGGTCGCGGGGCGGATGACAGGAAATGGATGGAAGGATGAAGGCAAACGGTCTGCAGTGCGTTTCTTTAGGGTGCGATCTAGCATTCACATTCACAAGTCTCAGACACAACCGTTCAGAGCAAATAACCTATCAACTCGATCCCACCAGGAGCCACCGTGTCCCTGATACACGACACATGAAGCAAATTTCCGTCACCTGGGCGGCACGCATCAAGTACGTAGGACACGCACAGCTGCAAGTTCGGTCATCACGCATTGCCTGAACGCTCGTCCCTACCGATGCCGGTATTATTTAATAAGAGCTCTATCAAAGAGAAATCCGGTCCGGAAAAGTTTCCTAACCCCGAATGAGGCCATCTCAATGATACATAACCCAGCCTTTCATCATGTGGAAAACCACCTCGCTTTGCGCTTTCCTCGGAAGTCCACACGTCCAGTCCGCATCGGCGCAAAAACGAAACCGCAAACCACCGGTTAAAAAACTATTAGGTTTGTGGCCCTTTCTCAAAAGCGCACGCTTGAATCAGACGCAATTTGCATTTTAACACAAAAATATGTAAAAGGGAATCCCGGAACGCACGCGCGGGTGTACCCTTGAGAGCCCGCCGAGAGCAAAGGGGGGACGCGGTTATTTTTTTGATGCCGCCGCCGCCGCCGCCTCTTGTAATTATCCAGTCGGAGGAGCACGCGGCACGTATGGCTGAGAGAGCGCGGAGGGGTGGGGGTTCTTGATGAGGAGCGCCGTGGTGGGGTCGGCACAACAGGAGAGGGTGGCGGGGAGTCGGCAGAAAGGGGCTGCGGCTCTGCCCATGGTGGCGGCGGCGGGAGGGGTGGGGGCGAAGGAGGGGATGAAGGTGAAGGCGGGGACGAGAGCGTCGGGGGTGTGAAGGCGGGGAGAGGAAGTAGAGGCATGGGTGAGGGAGAAAGTGAGGACAGAGACGCAGGCGGGGCAGGTGGGTTCGGAAGAAGGGTGGCAGACAGGAGGCGGGGTCGGAGGAGGCGGGTCGGAGGAGGCGGGGTCGGAGGAGACAGGGTCGGAGGAGGCAGGGTCGGAGGAGGCAGGGTCGGAGGGGCAGGGTCGGAGGAGGCAGGGTCGGAGGAGGTGGGGTCCGAGGAGGAGGCGGGGACCGAGGAGGAGGCGGGGACCGAGGAGGAGGCGGGGTCCGAAGAGGACGCGGGGTCGGAGGCGGGGTCGGAGGCGGAGCAGGGTCGGAGGCGACAGAAGCTGCTGGTAGGCTCGAGGGTGGTGTGGTAGGTGACGGGAAAGCGGGGGGGGCGGTGAGGGAAGCGACAGGGGCGGGGTGAAGGTGGGGACGGAGGCGGGGGCGAGGGATGCTATGGAGATGTTGATGTGGTCGACGGGATTGGCGAGGGAGGAGGGCGTGGCAACGGCGGAGACAAGGGGTGGCGGTGGGGGCGGATGCAGTGACGGTGGAGAGGTCGAAAGGGGGCGGGGCGTAATGAAGAGCAGTAACGCGATTTCACCATCCGGCGTCACCGCAGAGATTTCTCTCCGCTCGCTCTCCTCACCGCGGAAAGGAGGACCGACTCGGCTGCGCGGCGGCGGCGCCGGAAGCCGAGGGTAAATTTGACAAAGCACCGACGCTTATGAAGCGCGATTGAAACAGGAAACTGTAAAATATTTCACCCGGTCGAGTTCCGGCGGGCGCGGAAAGAACCGACCGCCCTAATCAAGCTTTGTCGCCCGGTGCCCCGCCCCCTCGACCGACCCGCTCGCGCCAAAAGAGCATTACAAATTGGAGAGGCCGAATCATCAATGTCAAACCCCCAATTGGCCCCGCGTCGCGAGGGGCCCGGCTCCATTTTTCAATGCGAATAACACCGTATCAAGCGGCCCCTTGCTGCGAGAGGGGCCGGCGGTAGCGGCACCCTCCGCTGCCCCCTCTCCGCCCCTCCCTGCCCCCTTCCCGCGCCCCACCCACTCCCCCGGGGACCGCGCGGGCCGCAGGGGCAGCCGAGCGGCCTGTTTCGGATTATCAGGGCTATGGAGCGCGAGGGGAGGGTGCCTCAAATGAGGCTTCATATTTCTGGATTACGAGTAGCGGTTTCTTTCTCCTTCTCTTCAGTCTCTTTCTCTCTCTCTCCCCTCTCTCTCATTCTCTCTGACGCTTTCTTTCCGTTCGCGGAGTGAGCCGCGAGAAGCAGGATGAGCGATGGAAGCTATCAGGGACTGAGTGGATGGTGGGGGGGGGGATGTGCAGGAATTGGAAGAGCATCGGGGCCGACGAGCGTCTTTTAAGGGCTAGGTCTTCGCAGGTAGGTGGCTCTCCCTGCGCAATGACACGTCATCTAGAGCGAAAAACGGGGAACAAGGCAGGCCCTGGACGAGAGGATGAGAATGAGTGGCCGAGAGTGCAGGGGGCAGAAAATGGGAAAGTGCAGGAAAGAGAGAAAGAGAGGAAGAGGGAGAGAGAGCCTGTGTGTGAAACAGCGGGATAGTGGATATGGTGAGGATATGAGAATGGGAGGACTAGCGAACATGAGGGCAGAATGGAGGGAGAAAAACGGAATTAAGAGAGACTGGTACTGAGGAAAACAGAGGGATGGGAGAGAAGGGAGAGAGAGGAAAAGATGGAGAAAGGAAGGGCAAAGAGGAGGAGGAAGAGGGGGGAGAGATAGAGAAGATAGATGGAAAATATATGGAGGGGAGAAAGGGGAGAGAGAGGAGGGGAACTAGATGGGGAGGAAAGAGAGATGTGGGAAGATGGGAAGGAGAGAGGTGGCGAAGACCAGAGAGATGGAAAGCGTCAGGAGGATAGATGCGCTTGAGAAGAGGAAGAGGGAAGAGAGACGAGGAAGAGAGGAAGAGGGGGTGAGGAAGTACGGAGGAAAGGATTACGAGGTGAGAGGGCTGGAGGATGGGGATTGAAATAGCTGGTTATTGACAGGGCTGGTCTGTGAGATGACTGGGGAGCGAGAGGGTTGGAGAGTGAGAAGTCTGGACGGCGAGTGCTGGAGGGCAGAAAAACTAGAGCACAAGAGGTAGAAAATGTGACAGCGGGAAAAAGGGAGATGAGAAGAGAAGGGAGCGGGAAGGAGGCTTGAAGGCAGGAGACGGCGAGGGCCGGCCGGTGCCGGCCAGTCAGCAAGATGAAATCAGGACAGGAGGACGCGAGGTTAAAGGTCCGGTGGGTAAATCGAAAACCGCTACCGTCAACTAAATTCTGTGCAAGGGCCCTTGAACACAGAGGAAGCGACAGCTATATCGAAGAGAATATGCCTGAAGGGGTAAGACGTAAAAATGAGCACGTAAAGAAAAAAAGTAGAAAGGATAAAACCATAAACAATGCAACAAGAACATAGAATGGTACAAGAAAACAAACCAAAGACAAATAATACATTTTTGTAGAACGTGGTAATGGAATGGTGAGAAAAATAATAATCCAATTAGAACAGGACGAAAAGACATTTAATGCTCACTGCTTAACTTGAAAGTGAAAAGAATGGTAATTTAAGAGAATTGTAATACAACTGAAAAGAGAGACAAAAGGGAACCGGAAAAATGGAACGCAGAGAAGCTTCACGAAAGTAAGTTTCTAAATTTTTTGAAATTCACAATGCTCCATAAAATGCAAAACAAGAATGAGAAAAGTGCAAAAATAAGAGAAGTGAACTGATCACTGTTAAGAGCACATAAGAGGCTCCGGAGCAAAGAGGAAAAGAACAGAAAGAAGAAAAAACGCACGAGAAGAAAAAGTAAACGACACTGAGACGGAAGGGCATGTCGCGAGCAACGGAGGACAGCATCAGACGTGAGCAGCAGTCGCATGAAGAAAGTGCCGAAAAGAAAAAACCCAGCGGAGACAAGAAGGAGAAGAAAAAAAGGCGGCCGCCCTTATCGTGCGTTATAAATGTATATGGAGGGTTCGTAATAAAACGGTCTCCGAGGCGACGGTGTATTATATAGATTCGGCGCAGCGGGGTGAGGGGGGGGGCGACGTTCGCCTCCAACTTTCCGAAGACGGAGTGCGCTTTACCGCCCCCGCGGGACGCGCGACTTGCTCCGGCGAATGAGACACGCACGCCGGCGCCGGTGATGACGGGAAAAAGGGTTGAAAGCAGTGGCGGTGACGGTATCGCCGATGAAGGAGAACTAGATGGTGCAGGCGACAGAGCGCTGGGGATGGTGAAGGTAATTACGAAAAGGTTGAGGGACTTAGTGATGGGGACGATCTTGGTGACGGGGGTGACTTGGTGACGGAGGTGACTTGGTGACGGGGTTGACTTGGTTACGGGGTTGACTTGGTGACGGGGTTGACTTGATGACGGGGACCGACTTGGTGACGGGGGCTGATTTGGTGACGGAGGCTGACTTGGTGACGGGGCTGACTTGGTGACGGGGCTGCTGACTTGGTGACGGGGCTGACTTGGTGACGGGGGAGGACTTAGTGACGGGGGAGGACTTGGTGACGGGGGTGGACTTGGTAACGTGCGGACCTTGGTGACGGGGACGGACTTGGTGACTGGGTGACTTGGTGACGGGGTTGACTTGGTGACGGGGACCGACTTGGTGACGGGGGCTGACTTGGTGACGGGGGCTGACTTGGTGACGGGGCTGACTTGGTGACGGGCTGACTTGGTGACGGGCTGACTTGGTGACGGGGCTGACTTGGTGACGGGGCTGACTTGGTGACGGGGGCTGACTTGGTGACGGGGCTGACTTGGTGACGGAAGCGGACTTGGTGACGGGAGGACTTGGTGACGAGGGCGGACTTGGTGACGGAGGCGGACTTTGTGACGGGGGCGGACTTGGTAACGGGGGCGGACGTGGTGACGGGGTCCGACTTGGTGACGGGGGCCGACTTGGTGACGGGGACCGACTTGGTGACGGGGGCTGACTTGGTGACGGGGGCTGACTTGGTGACGGGGCTGACTTGGTGACGGGGCTGACTTGGTGACGGGGCTGACTTGCTGACGAGGCTGACTTGGTGACGGGGCTGACTTGGTGACGGGGAGGACTTGGTGACGGGGGAGGACTTGGTGACGGGGGCGGACTTAGTGACGGGGGCGGACTTGGTGACAGGGGCTGACTTGGTGACAGGGGCTGACTTGGTGACGGGGGCGGATTTGATGACGGGGTCGTATTTGTGATTAGAGGAAACTCGGTGACGGGATCGGAGTTGATGTTGGAGACAGGAAAATAGTTGTAGTCACGGAAAATGGTTGTAGTGGATATAATTCTGTGAGGAAGGCACTTTTTAAGTTAATTTTTACATATTGGTGAGCATTGTGAAGTAAGCTAAAAGTTTTGAGCAAAATTTGATCCTGAGATTTGTTTAATTGTTAGATACATTAAACATATAACAACAAGTTTTTAATTATTTTCATCAACTAGAAATTACTCCCCCTTCATGCATATCAACTAATAAGAATTCGGTTATCAAACAAATTACAAATGAAAAGAATAAATTTAGTGTTAAATATATTTTAAACAGCATGTTTAAATTGCATTATGTAAATAATAATATGTAGAACAGTTCTCTGAAACTCTTTTACGAAATAGAACTTCATGTTGAATGATTGTTATTATGACGGAGATTCATTACATGTGCTACAGATTTCCGACCAAATTCAATGGAATTGGCATTACAAGTTCTGAGAAGCAATTAGCCATAGTTCTAGTAAATATTTCGTTTTATTTGATGATCCGCAGGTGAGGAGGAGAGATAAAGCACAAAAGTTCTACATTATTGAATAGAGTGAATCACAGATGGAAGTACAAAAAAGCGAAAACAAAAACGCGTAAAAAGAAGTAGAAATGATGACCAGGCTGACGTTTGCATTAGTCGTAGGAAAAGTACTGTCTGAAACTCTCTGAAATGAGTATACTCCGGTGAATGTTACACTAGCTAGTGAGTGTTGTTTCTCGTGAATTAAATCATCAATACAGAACCGTTTTATAAAATGCTATTTCTCACTTAACAGTTGATATGATATAAAATGTAATTGGTGTCTCCTTTGACTTCAACTTCCATAGAACAGGTGGCGATGCTTCGGTCACAAGATAGAATGTTCGGTGGACGACGATCTTCCGTCAATCTTCCAGACAACAGTAATTTTTATCAGACGAAAATTAATATTTATTGTCTTGTTAAGACACATGATTTGTCTCTCTTGTCTTCACGTAAAGAAATATGCAATATCCAGCAATGTTGTTAAAGATTAATTTCGTCAGTCCCACAAATCTTTCGCATATTTTATCTTCTCAGGAATGTTTTCTTCGTAACTTCTGTAAACTTCCGTTTTCCTCCGTAACATCTGAAGATTCTTTTATCATTGTTTCTTTACATTATTTTTGCATAGATCTACAATTTTTTGACATTTAAACATATTTCGCTTCTTTTCATTTTGTGTGCATAGAAAGTGCAATCGGAAATTTCAGAAAGAACGATCATTAAATCATTACTGGGAAGTACTAGTTAGAACAGGGAAGTCCTTTCATTAACATTTCCGTTTTGTATCAATTTGCAATACTGTGTATGATTGGAAACTACTCTGCAAATTAGCTTCACGAAACAAAACACTGCTATTTGCTAGTAGGCTGAGAGATGTTTGCGCCGGCAGGTGGCTTCCTTTAAAGTCGAGACGCCAGGACGGCACCCCTCTCGCTCCGCGCACAATCGATTCCTCGAGCCGAGGATCCCCGCCCCATGATTTAGCGTCACGCAGGTGTCTCCCACCCCTCCCCTCCCCAACCGTCCCCTCCCTGCTCTCCCCTCCTCCATGCCCCAGGTGGCCAGGCTCGCCGGCGGATCGCTGCGCCTAATGAGATAATCCGCATGAAGTTCCGGAAAGGCGGGGACGGACCCGGACGGGACTTGGCGGGGCGGGGAGGGGAGGGGAGAGGACGGGGAAGGACGCGCACCGCTCCGGGACGAGGGATAGTTCCGGGCGGTCCCCGCCCCCCGCCCCGGTGCTGCCTAAGGCCGCGCGAGCTGGGGAGGGGAGGGGGAGGCGACGGGACAATCAGGAGAGTTAGGGGAGAGGAATCGACTCGCAAGGGGGTGAGAGAGGGGAGGGGTGGCTGCAGGAGGGAGTGCTGGGGACGTGACGTAAGAATGCGGCGGCAACGTGACGCACACGCTGTGAACACAGCGCCAAGGAAGGCGTATTTTAAGTCTTCGTATACACACTCAGGTACTTTAAAAGGCGTTATTGCCAATAGTCAAAGAAATATTTGCCGACCTTCAAAATTTAATTATTTTCACCCCTGAATTATTAGTTTTCATTTAACGTTGTGAGGACTTATTATTCTATTTTTTTTCGTTTACTTTTCAAAAACCTTTTACACCTATATATCTTCTTTCGAATTATTATTAATACATTTCTTGGGAATTGTTCATTTTAGCACAGTAATATATAGTCAAATAAATTAAATTTTATTTTACGGTCAAATTAAACATTTTTTTCTGTAATTTTTTGCCGTCACAAATTGGTCGTCATATTCAGCTGTCTACTTTGCCATACGCTAAATCATGACATGTTGCGAATGAAACACAACAATGTGAGTTTGATTATACCAACTTTTATGTCAATGTAGCTGAAGTTCGAAAAATTGATGTAGAATAATGGTTTCTCTTTGCTGTAAATATTCATTGTTTTATACATTTACTGTTGTTTATGTTCAGTGTTAAATTAACAAGCAATTAACAAGAGGTCCCACCTTAGAAGACCCTCGAAAAATTATGTATTATTATTGTAAAAATTGTTAAAAACCTTTGTAAGTCAACAACTGCCGATCAAGGAGAATTATAAT
Source organism: Acheta domesticus (assembly GCA_031308135.1). Lineage (NCBI taxonomy): Eukaryota > Metazoa > Arthropoda > Insecta > Orthoptera > Gryllidae > Acheta > Acheta domesticus. The sequence continues at coordinate 94,452,319 of JAHLJT010009355.1, forward strand.
AATAAAAAAAGAATAATGGTTTCTAAACAAACTCAAAGTAATACCTAGAATTATTTACGAATAAAAATGGGAAATCATCGATGTCTATTTGAACTATAATCACAACAAAAGAAAAATATTAGAAACGAAAACAGGGGAGCCCCGATCAGATTCAGCAAGTGAGAGAGAAAATACTCATTCTTCGTTTTGCTTAATAGATGTACTGCAAACAGGAAAAGGCGCATAGTAGAATAAAGAGCAGTGTGAATTACGTAAAAATGCCAATTGGCAACAAAAAAAGGTAATAAAGCTTATGGCGAAATAAAGAATTAAAAGGAAGACAAAGAAATATAATTTCACAGTTACAATCCACAGCTCATAATTAAACAAAGAAAAAAATATATTTTTAGAATGGAGAACGTTCAGATATGTATTTCTAGAGAGGTCTACTGTTTGAAATGTCAGCAAAATGTATTACGACCAAGCGAATCAGAAGTAAGAAGAGTCGAGTAAAAAAATAATCGAGCGGGAAGAGGAGGCGAATGAGAACCTCCAACGCACGTGAGAGAGCGAAGAAAGAGGAGGAGGAGGTGACAGGTGGGGCGAGCGGAAGGCAACGGGGAGGGGAGAAACAGGAGGCCGAGATGACGTCCTGACGACGTGATTAATGGAGGGGACTGTTAAAGTGTCGCTCGGGCGGAGGGGGGCGGGGCGGGGCGGGAACGGGGAGGGGGTGGCAGGGCCGTACGCGGGAGGAATAATTAATTCCACCCCGCAGCACCTGGAGCGGGGCGAGGGGCGGGGCGGGCGCGGACCAGGCAGTTGGAGCAAGTTTTGTTTGAACTTCAATCAGTCAGTCGGCTCCGCCGCCGCCGTCGCCGCCGTGGCTCATCCGCAGAGCAGGTGCGCGACGCCGGTCGACGCCAGTAGACGACGCCCGGCCCACGGAGATAAGGCGCATTCGCCGGAGTCTTCCCCTCCTCCTCCTCCTCGTCCTCTTCCTGTGTCTCTTGTGACGCCGATTGTAAGGCAGCTGCTGTCGCAGACTTCGCTTGAGTCCGCTTCTTGTTCACCCAGACCCGCCGTACTGCTTCCAAAACTGACCAGCTACCATCTCGGCCTTCTTCGCTGGTCACCGGAGAGTCAACACATTCTAATCTCTCTCAATAAAATATTTCCAAAGATCTTTTGTATATCTCCAAAATAATGATTCTCGTAGGTTTGGGTGATATTTTTCTCTACTCCTCCTCAATCCCCTGTGCCGCCGCCGTCTGAAAGGCAGCGGCTGTCGCACACGTCGACTCCGTCAGCTACTAGTTCGTCCAGCCCCGCCGTACTGCTTCGCAGACTGACCAGCTACCATTTCAGGCTTCTTCTCTCGACAGTGAAGAGAATCCACATTTTCCACACTTATTCTATACTGCCTCTTGCAACCCTGACTCAAAATCAGCTAATTCATTCGTCCCATGCTGCTCCAAGCTACTGTCACATTTGTGTCAGTACTCACAGGCTTGCTATGAGATACGTTCCTCAATACGAACGACAGACACGCAGTCCAACTACCAGAAATTGGAACACCTGTTACAATCACAAAGAGCATTTGCCTTTCTGGCGGTTTCAGGCAATAAGGAAGCAAAATCACTCTACTAAGTCACATTTTTGCCAAAACAATTGTTTAGGAACTTTAAAACAAACTTCGCCATCATTTTACTTTTGTTATACACCTGTATAAATTAATTATACTTTATTAATATAAAAATAATGTTCGAAACTTCTCCATTGTTGAAAGAATGTAGGAATTTCAGGGAGAATGATAAGCTGATAGCAATAATAGCTGTAACTTCTCTATTGTTCAGAGAATGTAAGACTTCCAAGAAGAAAGATGAACAGCTCATATTATGGAGATAAAGAAAAACAGTCTGCCGAAATGAAAGTTCGGCAGATAAAAAGATGTGCCATACTAGACAGAACGAGAAAAGAAATAAGAAATTAATAAAATGGCAAGAATTTTATTATAATAAAATCAACTCACCAAGAATTCAAATAAATTGCGATTTTGCACCAATTTACTTAATTTTGTGATGATGATGATGATAATAATAATAAGAAGAAGAAAGAAATATTTAAAAATACTTGACACAGACGGAAATTCACTCAAAATAACTTAATGTCACAACAGATGCATTGGGATTAACCGTGTTGCGAATAATCTGCACACGTGTTGCGAATAATCTGCACGCATGTTGCGAATAATCGACATACCTAAACATTTCCTGAGAAACGGACTGAGTAGCGGAAACGGCCCACTTCCCGTAAAAGTAGCAGAGCTGAATTTCCACTTGGATGCGTCTGTTCTCGAATGATACAGCAAGTCTCGTAAAGCGAAAGATTCTTCTCAGTACTAGGTAGGGACGTGTTGTTGCGAACTTAAGGCTGTTGAAGGAAAAATACGAAACTTAGAAGACGATGCCCTCAAAAGCAAAGATCCAGTTGGCTGACGCTTTCTGATAGTGTTTCGTGTTCGTGCAGAGTTTACGACAGGTTCTTAATGATAACATGAAGTACGCCCTGCGAACTTCATAATTACAAAACAGGATTAGACTAAAGGTGGAAATAGTCATAATGCGTTTGCCCAGCGAAAACAGATTTTCTTGAATGTGGGATTAAATGGAAATTGCACCGGAAATTGTAATTACAAGTTGTACATTTGACTTTCTTCTCCAACAAGAATTACGTCAAAATTTTCAAACTCTCACAGCTTTTTAGTAATTTTACATTTCTTAATTTTTCAAAAATTCTTTACTTCAAATACGATGAATCTCTCACATATTAGTCAGGCGAAGCGGATCACACCTAGAATAAGAAGTTTAAAGGCCGACTGCCCTAAATGGTCATTACCGTGGTTGTATTCAATCAATGGTAGGCAATTGCTGGAGCAGAATTGCGGTTGATCATTTTTTAGTCGCAAGTTCCCTTTCCCACTCTCAGAGGTGAGGAATGCTAACCTCGTCCTGACGTGGCCAATCACGTGCCGGTTTTTCACTGTCATTTTTTTATCATTTTCGTCGGTACAGAAAAGAAGCGAGGTAGACTAGATGTGATTTGTACGAAAAAAATATGCATGTTTCTTTTTTTGGTACAGATTTCATCTACTTTGACTACTGCGTTTCTGACGTCACGTTTTGTAACCTTCTCGGGTTTGCTACGCATGCGATGCGATTTGTTCCTTTTATACAGTTTTGAGAGAGCTCTAATGTGTTGAATTGTAATGTGAAGTGATTATGTAGTGAGAAATAAATTCTTCCATCGCCATTTTGCTGAAATAATTATTTTTTCTCTCTCTTATTCTCTTTGTAATTTCTCATGGTCTTTCTCCGCTGCTATTGAACCTTTTCAGTCAGATATTCCCCTTTCCCCTTTGTTAATTTAGTTCTTTATGCAGATGATACTGCTTTATTTGCCTCCCATTCAGATACCAAAATTTTAAGAAAAATTATTCAGAATTCAATTCAAAAGAACTGGACTAATTTTTGGAGAAAATATATTAATCCACTCAAAATTCACGAAAACTCGAACAAACATTTTTACTCTATGTCGCCCTTCAAAATCTGCTCCTCTTATCATTAAACACAATACCACCCCTTGTCTTGAAAATAACAGTCCTGTTAAATACTTAGGAGTTAATTGGGACCAAAGACTTACATGGAAATCTCACATCCAAATTACAATTGACAAATCAATCATAAAACTCAAAATTATATCCTTTAACAAATAAAACCAAATTACGAATTAATTGTGGGATTTTGTTATATAAAACTATCACTATACCTTCTCTTTCATATGCCTGCCCTATTTGGCGTAATGCCTCTACTACCAATATTCACAAACTTCAAATAATTCAAAATTAATTCCTTCGCAAAATTTTTCATGATCCCTGTTTTATAACAAATTCACAGAGGACTTAAAATTTATTCTTTAAAATCGTTTATACTTAACTTCACAAAAAAATTCTAAAACAATTATAAACTTAACCCATTATTTAGAACTTCACATTAGGTCAAAACTATTTTCCTCATCTTCGAATCCGATCACGTTTTCCAAAAATATTCTTTTCGTCCGCCATAAATTAAAACATATTTAATTTATATTTTTGGCTTTCAGAAATATTTTTCACTTATATAATTAAAGTTAGTGATAGCACTTTTATTAAACTATCGGTTACTATTACATGATGACAGGTTATTTACCTGTCAATTAAATGCTAGCATTTATGTCTCTAATTTATGTAGTATTGCATTCAAGACCCTGAAAAATTGTAATGCAATTGAAAAGGTACAAATAAATATTTAAAAAATAAATAAAACATGTGTATGTGTTTTAATGTCACCTCGTTCCGTGATCAGTCCTCATATAAAATAACGTAATTTGTTATCACCGATGCTATGTTGAAATGTTTAATCTTCAGTGCTTTTTTCGGCGCCTAGAGGAAATATTTTCAACACGATGCATACGGAAAACGAAATGACCGCGCAAACGCTCGTTCTCGTTCATCTAGTTTCGATTCCGCAACAAGAGCGCGTAGAAGTGAACGTCTCTTTTCATCCACTTTCTATGTAGAGAAATGAAGAGCTTTAGAAGCGAGGAGTGCTGAACTCATCCTGATATCATTCATTGCCCATTACCTAGAAAACTTTGAATACGCGAATGTCACACATAGGCCCAACTGGGCTGTAGCGGTACCGAAGAGACTATGGGAGGAAGAAGGAATGAGGAAGAGGCGAGGGAATGTGAAAAGAAGAGAGAATTTGGTGACTATATGACATCTATTAGGTAATGGTAAAACGTGAAATACATTAAGATCATTACAACGTGCCATGAGAGAAGAGTTCAATTGCAAGAAATTGACTTAATAAATATAATAATATTATGTAACTTATAGTAAACGGACCTCGGTAAGGCAAGAAGTCTGGCACCGAAGCCTTAGGATTAGGGTTTAGATCAGTGGTGTCAAGGTCTCCTACTGGTGGCAGTGGCACGCCTCGCGGCACCGTGTCATGCCACGAGCTTCTCTGCATCACTAGCGTCGGGGAGGAAACTATTAGTAACCCCGCCGTTTTACAATAGTAATGGCGTTGTCTCTTGCGGCGGGGTTTTGAACTGCGTGGAGAGGCGATTTCGTCGTGGCACGAGTGCCATGGACTCCCGCTCGTGGCATCGACCTTGACAACACTGGTATAGACAGACACCGTTATGGTGTCGCAAGCGGGCGTGGGCAGGAAAGGCCCGGAACGCACGTGTCCAATTTTCCAAAAACTTTTGAAAACTTCTCAGAATTGAAGAAACTACAGCAGTCAGATCGAGTGGCAAAACCGCGTGGCGTCGCCGCGGTCACGTGATGTTAGTTGGCGCGCAAACGCGAGTATGACGTCGCGAGTCACGTGGACTGACAGTAAAAAACTCAGAACGCAGGTCGCGGGGGGGGGAGTCACTAGATACAGAGAGTAGCGCATTCAATTGTCCCACCGATCTCGCCATTTTATATGCAGTTGTCACGAGAATTGAAACTGTATGATATTTTGTTAGTTGAGAACCACAAGTCTATCCAAACCAATATTAATATTCTTGAAAATCTCCATAACGTCACCAATTGTAATATTTTTTCTTCAGCTCCTGATTGCTGCCTGGCGGGGCTATCGGGTGAGAGGATATTAAATGGCAGCGGTTACGCTACTCTCTGTATCTAGGGACTCGAGTCTCGACCTCGTGCCGAAGCGCTAATCTTATGCCCAGTGGTGCGTTGACGAGCGATGTGCATGAGGCAGCCGCATGTGGGGAAGCGGCAGTGGAAATCAACTCCACTTGCGACAGTGGTCACGTGTTGATATGCTGTGTGCGCAGGTCTCTGATTAGTTAAATTAAATGATCACAAGTGTTGTCATTGCCAACAATGTTATTTATTCTAACAAGAGCAGCTTTCGATGGCTTAGCCATCATCATCAGTTTCTAGTACAAGAAAAATAGCAAACAACTCATTAAACAATTAAAACAAAAGATTAAAACAAAACATTAGGATTGAAAGATTACTAATAATAAAACATAGAATTAACATTTTGTGAAATGAAACAAAAGGAAAAGAAAACAGGGGGGTGTTAAAGCATTTTTATATTACGTAATTTTGAATCTACGCAAGAAAGTGGATGAAATTGAATATAACTTGCTGTCTCGAAGCCACAAAACGACTACGCGGGTTTAGATGGGCCAAGTTGGTTAAGTACCGGGCTGTTGATATAAATAACACTGTTGTCAATGACAATGCCTGTGATCATTTAATTTTAAATGCCAACGACATTTCACCACAAAACCAAATACTCTGATTAGTGACGAGGGCCATGAGTCAAGCCATGAATTGCAGGTAGAGATGACCCATGCGAACCGGGTACAGTCTTGCTTTCAAATAATGTTATAAATAAACGTCTCTAAATAGTTGGGTTGTTTTCTGTGAGATGTAATGAGATTCCACGTCCTCCAAATTAATATTATTAATAATAATACAAATAATTATTGACCTGCAGAAACAAAACAACTGTTGAACCAAACCACACAAAATGATTTTCTAAAACCTATCAGGCGGAGATCTCAAGAACAACGAACAGAATAATATCTTGTAACACTACAATGAATTAAATATTTTAACAAAAATAGTCATGATCAATACAATGTCACAGAAGAGCATGTACGGGTTCACAGCACAAACGTTATTTACACTCCAAGAATATCAAAACATTAGCTGTTCCATGAAACACATGAATAGGATTTATTTAATGGAGGGCGTACTCGTCCTTGGAGCCTTACCATCGCATGATGTTAGCACTGTCGCAAGCAATAACGGCTTGAGTATGAGAATTAAGTCGGAACACACATCTAAAGAACAGCCGGAAAATTACAATATTTTTCATTTACCAGCCAAAATTGATTTTCATTGTTTTGGTATTTTCTTCGGGTTCCTGGGTATCTAACGAAATTATAGGCACATCTTACACGGTAGCATGTTGCAAAGTTTTCTTGAAGTTTCTGCGCACATTGGAAATTAGAAATATAAATAACAATTCATGTAAAAGCAAGGTTCTTGAATTGCATCCTCGGGTTTGAACTTAATTACAAATGATAATAAGAACAATGGAACGAAAAATGACAAAACAATAGAAAACGAAGAAAACTTCAATGTTCACCTTATTTTTAAACTGACAACAGAACATTCGTAACAAAACAGAAGTTCGTACTGTGTGACAAGAAGGCAAAGATCAATTTTTTAAGTTAATTTTATTTTAGGTCGCTTTATAACTACAATGGTCATCAGCGACCTCTTTAATATTACAAATTTTGACATACAATGTAAGATACTATTCTTAAACCACACCTGAACTTAATTACAAATGATAATAAGAACAATGGAACGAAAAATGACAAAACAATAGCAAACGAAGAAAACTTCAATGTTCACCTTATTTTTAAACTGACAACAGAACATTCGTAACAAAACAGAAATTCGTACTGTGTGACAAGAAGGCAAAGATCATTTTTTTTAATTAATTTTATTTTAGGTCGCTTTATAACTACAATGGTCATCAGCGACCTCTTTAATATTACAAATTTTGACATACAATGTAAGATACTATTCTTAAACCACACCTGAACTTAATTACAAATGATAATAAGAACAATGGAACGAAAAATGACAAAACAATAGCAAAGGAAGAAAACTTCAATGTTCACCTTATTTTTAAACTGACAACACAACATTCGTAACAAAACAGAAATTCGTACTGTGTGACAAGAAGGCAAAGATCACTTTTTTTAATTAATTTTATTTTAGGTCGCTTTATAACTACAATGGTCATCAGCGACCTCTTTAATATTACAAATTTTGACATACAATGTAAGATACTATTCTTAAACCGCACCTGAACTTAATTACAAACGATAATAAGAACAATGGAACGAAAAATGACAAAACAATAGCAAACGAAGAAAACTTCAATGTTCACCTTATTTTTAAACTGACAACACAACATTCGTAACAAAACAGAAGTTCGTACTGTGTGACAAGAAGGCCAAGATCATTGCCTTCTGTTTTCTGCCGCAAGAATATTTCATGTCTGGCTTTCCAGGCGATCGGGCGTGATTTAGTTTCATGTCAGTTCCAGCGGGACGGAAATATCCAACGCAATTAAAAACTTCGAGAATTTGCATGCGAGTCTGCATAAATCGAAGGACGGAAAACTTTTCCTGTTAGCGTTCGCTTCCCCAGGCATTCTCCAAGTGCGAAGGCCTCAGGCACGATATAGAACGATGTAACATCACTAGCATTTCCGAAACTAGGAGCCGGTTATCTGAAAATGCTTCTCCTATGAAGTTGTTGCTTTTAATTATTTCCAAGAAGTAAGGTGTCGAGAATATGATGCACCTCCAATACCAGGGCAAAATTCAATTAAATTTTGCTCCGAACTTTTCTAAAAGTGAAAAATTTAAAGGTAGATAAATTTGACATGAAGGTATCTTAATTGCTCGAAAAACGTACACAAGTTTTGAAGTTCGACAAAATTATAAATTATCGTGAAAAAATTTTAAGATAAATTAGGACGTAAAAATAATAATAATAATGAAAGTAATAATAATTAAAATAACATGAAAAAGGAGAAGAAGCCCAGGTAAATAGGTATACACAAAAGTTGCCTAGTTAGTGTAAAACAGTTGACCGAAACTGTTTAATGTTTGTAGGTTTAAGCTCTTTGTTTCACCGATATGTGCAGTCAGAAGACACAGAGAAATAAAATTTTGCGCGTTCATCTCTCTTTCTGTGTGCCTAGTATACATTTGCCGGACCATTGATCCCCATAATGTTGTAATGAACTGATGAAGTAATAAACGGCCATAAAACTTCAAAACCTGCAAACAACATGAAGAAATCGAAATTTCCTTTTTTTCCCCGGATGCTGTTAAAATTTACGCTTGTGTTCAAAATGTAAATATTGCGATACTCTAAAATTTGCTTCATACTGCGATGAAAAGTATATAATACTGCACTTACAAAAATAAATATAGTATATCTTGAATCAATAAATGTTACTTCGAAAATCACAAGTATCAGAACACGATCAACTATTGCATTTCAGTCAGAGCGTGAAACATAGGGTTATTCACCATCCCAGTCTTTTTTCATTCAAACGAAACAATTGCCAAAAGATTATACACGCACGTCTCAAAAACATAATAACAATCAACTTCTCTTTCATTCAACACAATTTCATATTCAAACTCCATTTCCGGTGCACGCTTGAACAAACCGGCGGCAGCGGCGGCGCGGCATCGCGTCGCGGAGATTTTGAAATTAAACTCTTGCCCCCCTTCTGTCCCCCTTTGCCCCTTCCGCCCCCCTCCTCTCACCCTCCGCGCGAATGGAAGTGTCAGATGTCAAATGTAACGAGTCGGGAGCAACGGCGAACCCCTGCGCGCTCTTTCCCTTTCGGAAACTCCGTCCTGCGAGGAGGAGGAGGATGAAAGATTTTTCGGGATTAGCATCTGCAGGGAAAGAGCCAGGAGGAGGAGGAGGAGAAGGGAGAGTCACAATGGATTATTGTTCCGGGGATTCGTCATATAAAACAGGGAATCGGGACTCCGTGATCGCGTGCTTTTGTGCGTGGGGGCAAACGGGAGCGGCTGCCCTCGTGATGTGAGCTTTGTCGTTGCGGGGGGGGTGAGGTGGGGTTGGGTGCACGGCGGATACAATTACTCACGTGGAGTGCTAGAAGCAGTTGTCCGGGTGCTGCCGATAAGAGAAAAAGGGGCGGGGTCGCAGATCAAGTAGCGTGAAGACTAGGGGAGAAGTTGCACGGGGGATAATAGAAGTGTGTCTGGTAGTATTGGATGTTAAGAAAGCATTATCGTTTAGTTCAAGACACAATTCTGAGAACGCTTATGAAGATCTGCAACAGTGTTTCGCAACATTTTAGACACAGCGGTGCTAACTTGGACTCTTCATATCTCAGGGAACCAATGGGAAATAGACGTTGATTAAAACAATTATGAAGCGTCTCATGCACCATAATTTGTCCAATGGTCATATTCATTTTTACCCGATTAGTCTATGGTGCAACGAAAGTAAACAATTACATGCCTTTAATGTTGTCTCAGTTCACTTCAAAAGAAAGTAGAATCCCAAAACAGAAAAACACGAAGAGTTTATGATGTGACAAGGAGAGTAAAATTTAGAATTTATCTCCAAAGAAGAATCGACAGATGAATTACTTACAAAAAAAACCATTCATCCAAGCCCGTAGGTGTCAAGAAAGCTACGTAATGATTATTTTATTCCGTTTCTACAAAGGACCCCGCACAGTTCTTAAGAAAAACGGAATTCCGTTAAATTGGCTGATTTTTGTATATAGTGTTGTTCTCAGCACGTCAATGAAAAGACTCAATGGCCACTCGGCTCAAAAGCCCATAGTTTTGAACTTAATTGCATATTTATGTGTTATTCTGGGCTTACGGTACACGAATTCTTTTTAATGTCCCAACTTATAGTTACAAGTTTATTTTTATATATAACGATGGCTAAGGATGGATACGGATATGAATGGATATAGATATGGATGGCTGAAATAAGATTATGAATATATCTACATAAATTATATTGCAAACATGTTTTATTGTAGTCGTTCAAAACAACTACATGTTAAGTTACATTTCATTGAGTTTTACTTTAAGTACTATTATTTTCATCGTGAAAGTATAAACCCTGGAAGTTCGCGAGCTGCCAGAACCTGTAACTGTTCTTATACAACATAATTGAGGGAAGCATTAAATTACACATTTTTCATTATTTATTTGACTTACTAACAGCAAACAATATAAAATATTCTGTAATGAAATTAGTTTTCGGCTTCTTCATATTGGTGCCATCTATTCGGTGCGTCTTTTACATAATCGAGAAGAGCATGACTAGGGTATTTTATAGTTTCCTGGTATCTGGCATAGCTTAGGTACCATAAGACACTGGATATATGAGCATTACATCCTAACGTTCTGGCTCCGGATTTGCATGAGCAATAGTATCCTAAGATAGGATCATCTTCCATTATTATATTGGCATCATCGTCATTATTATGAGTGAGCATGAGCCGCGATACTCTCCCCTCGAGAGCGTTCCTGACCTCGACGACCTGCGTGCAACGGTACTAACACAACTAGCAAAGTGACCAGTTTGTTCGCACGCGTGTCCTTTACTCAAATTCTAAATTCCCTAACATGTTCCTCGAGATTCGTAAAATAATTATAAGAAGCTTTCGGTTTACAACTCACGATACACCAACTATGCGTTCTTCTAGAGTTGACTTCTCGGTGAATTTCATCTACTGTAAGTCCAGAATCACACATTAAAATGCAATTAAGGCCAAAACTATGGAGGTATGGGCCGAGTGAGCATTGAGACTTTTCATCGACTTGCTGATGCGAACAATAGTATATCAAAAAATCAGCCAATTTAACGGAAGACGGTTTTCCAAAAGAAGTGTGCGGGATTCTTAACATTTGGTTCTCTAGTTCATCAGTTTTAAATTTTAAAAAATTTGCTTTGGAGTAGCCATGTTCGGAAATTAAAAACAACGAAGTGAGACATTGCAAAGCAAGCAAAACGACATAAACCCTTAAAATCTAATGCACATAATTTAAATTATTACGACAATATTAAGGACTGACAAATTTATTTACTCGATGGCACTAATCATGATAAAGATGGATGAACCTAGCAGAGTTTCCTGTTTTCTAAATATTCATTGAAAAGAATTTTTTTCATTTTCATATTATTGTTTACCTTATACAATCACCAATCTTTCAGAGAATGTTTGTACGGAGTGTAATGTGAATTAAAAAGAAATAAAAGACAAATCGTAAGATAATGGAAGAGAAGGAAAGGAAACGTAATGTCAATCCGAAACCCCTATGAAGTGAGAAAGAGAGCGAGGAAAACTGCAGCCAGAAAGTCGACGCGAAGGCAGCGAGTTGGGCGGGGCGGGGCAGGAAGGATATCTGGTCGTAAAAGGAGCAGTCATGGAAAGGCCAACGAAGTTAAGGGCTTCTCCGGCAGTCGCCCGGACCCGCCCTCGCCGCGCCGCGGAGGCTTGTCCCTCGGAAATAAACACAGCTAGGAGCCGCCCCCCGCGCCCGCCCCCGAGATCCATCCCGCGCCCCCCCCTTGCCACTTCCAAGCCGTCCCCGCGCCCGCCCCCGCCCCCCGCCCCTCCGCGCCCGCCTCCGTGCACGACTCCGTGCCCGCCCCCGCGCTCGCCCCCGCGCCCGCCTCCGCCCCCGCGCCCGCCCCCGCGCCCGCCCCCGCGCCCGCCCCCGCGCCCGCCCCCGCGCCCGCCCCGCGCCCGCCCCCGCGCCCGCGCCCGCCCAAGCGCCCGCCCCCGCGCCCGCCCCCGCGCCCATTCACGAAATGCGCTCTCCGCCCCGCTCCCCGCCACCATTTAGACGCCCCTGCGCCCCGTCCCGTCCCGCCCCTGATCACTCCCAAGATGCCACCATGGCCTCCAGCCGCCCCTCAAGCCATCCCACCACGCCCGCCCGCCCACTCACCACATTCCGCCACGCCTCCACGCGACGAACCCCTACACCCTACCCCGCGCTCCCCCATCCTCCTCCGCCCCCTTACTTCTCTCCCGTCCTCCATCCAGCCACTACGCCCAAACGCGCCTCCACGCCCCGCCTGCGCGACCCACCCCTCGCCCGCTCACCCCTGAGATCCACCCTGCACTTCTCCCCCTGGCCAACCACACAGACCTCCTCCCCAACGCCCCACCCCGTGCTCCACAACCTCCTCCGCCTCCACCCATCACCCTGCCGCCATACCCAGCTCCTTCTCCACGCTCTACCCTGGACCCTCTTCCACGTCCGCTGCCCGCCCTACCCTCGAGGACCACTACCCTCCACCCCCACTGACCGCCCACGCGCCCCGCCCTTCTTCCACGCCCCGGCCATGTGCTCGGACGCTGCACCTCACTTCCGACCCTGACCCGCCCGGCTCCGTCTCCACGTTGCCGTCACGCCGCACCATCAACACCCCCACGCCATCACGTCACCGGCTCCACCGGCTCCGTCCCGCTGCACCTCCACGCTGCTCTCTTCAGTACCCTAACAAACGGGCCACGGAACGCGCGCGATCTATCCTTCCTCTTCCTTGTACTATCCTCACCCCTTACACACACTCTAAAATGAACTACACTACCTCACATGCCGGGAGACCAGTCGGGAGCATAGAGCTTGTCCCGGCTGGGGCGGTGCCCCGCTGGTGGGAGATACCTGGTTGGGGAACACCTCGCTAGCCAACGGTAGATTGGCCGAATCTCGCCATCCAGCGGGGAAATATCACCGCCACATCCCGAAGAAAAAACACGCACTACACATCGGGACTAACGATCATAGTAGTTGGCGCGCCCGGAATCACGATCAGTCAATCAATCCACGCTGCTCTCAAGCTGCACCATCAATACCTCACGTCATCCCGCGCACCTCGGCCCGCTCCTACGCCACTCCGTCTGAGTTCCACTTCCACACCACATCCTCCACACACGCTTCCCACCCAGGACGTTTTCATCACGACTCGCCCTCTCCCCCGGCACCTTCTCTTCTCCTCTTTACCTCGCCCCGCGCACCCCCGCCCCACCCGCCCCCGCCATCACCTTCACACCCCGCACTGCCTCGACTCTCCCCTTACCTTCCCCTTCAGTTCTCCCCGTGCGGCCGTTTCCATCTCGGACTGCCCCATTCGCCCCCTCTTTTTTTTTCTCCGCGCCGCGTTCCCTCCATCCCGTCCCATCTCCAGTCCCCTCCTCTTAGCTCCGCCACGCCCACCTCCGCCCTCCTTACGTTCGCCCCGCCCCCGCCTGTGCGTGCGAAGAGGCGGAGGCAAGCGGGAGAGCGAACGGGGAGAGGTAAATAAGACGCGGCGGCTGGACGAGCGGTCAGTCGCAGGAAACGCCATTCGGCGCCGTTCGCTTAGAGCGCGTTTGGGGAACCCCCGAGGGGTGATTGCTTCCCAAAGACGCTGCACGGAGGGGCGCTTCGTGCGATGCTCCCAGGAAAGAATGCAGGTGGCGACGACTGCAACCACGATCTACGCTGAGTTGCGACGAATTTCCAAGTACTAGTTTACGTTTAGACATTTTTCGGTTTATATTTCATGAGCGTTCAATATTTCGAAAAAGTTTCAGTTTAGAAAAAAATTCAGTTTAGAAAAAGTTTCAGTTTAAAAATGTTTCATTTTCATATTTGCGTCTCTTGGTTGTTTTTTTTTCTTTTCATTTATAGTTCATTTGACTTTTGTCTCTTTTCCGATTAGGTCATAAGAGGAGGCGGAGGGATTTGGGAGAAATCGGAAGGAAGCACAAATGTTAAGACGGAATTCGCGGACATCGGTACACGGCTCGTTGTATGGTCAACGGTAGGAAACGCAGTGCCTTGTTTATTTAAACGCCCGCAGCAGGAATCCGCGCCCGGGGCCGTTTTGAAACTATTAAACAATGAAACACAATAATTTACTGCTTCCTTCATAATGGTTTTGAATAAATTTTCTTTCCTTTTCCATTTTCTTCTTAATTTGTAATGTCAATTTTGAAATTATTACGAATACATTTTGACGGTCACATAAGAGTACTAAACTGTGTCATCACAGTACAGTACACATTTTATTTTTCTACATGTATTTCTATAAATATTTTATAAACATGCATACATTGTGTAATAGAATGAAACGGCGAGGGCATGTTTTGGCTTACCATGAGACTTCAAGAAGAAGAAAAAACATACCTGAAACAAACATACAAAACAATTAGCATTTGACATAATGTAACGTAAGTATCGAATACACTTTAAAAATATTTCAAAATAAAATATGTCACAAATTTCTTCAAAAGAAAACACCGCAAACTTTATTTTAGATGCCGCAGTGAAATAGTTTGTTTTTATTAAATAAAATCACTGCCATGTCACCATGTCAAAAGTGACAGATATTACAAAATAAGGGTAAAGCAACCACAAATAATAAAATTTAATTTGAAAATTAATTAAATTTGAAAAATTGAGATCGACTCGCAATTCAACTGCATACCATTTTAAACGAATGATCAATTAAACAAATCGAGTTTATTTCTCTGTTCAGTGACAAATCCAGTGAGAGAAAATACAAATCAAATATTTTTGACACGAGAAGGGAAGATCTGGAGATTATGTTACGATATGACAAAAAGAATTGTTATTCGAAAAAAGCATCACAAATGCAAAGCTGTACAGTAAATTGCAATATCTCTAACTAAATGTATTGCCTCCAAATATCCACTTAACAAGCACGGCACAATACCTCGTTACCAGGCACGCTGCGAGTTGTGCCCTTGTGACCTTTCCCTAGCGCAACTGTTCTCACTCCACCCCACCCTCACCCTCGTCCTCAACGTGCTCCGTCGAATCGAAGGCCAATTATTTAAAATTTCGGCGAGGGGAGGAGGGGCTTCGATCGGCCGGGTGCAACGGGGTGAAGGACAACACCGCAGGCTTGCGAACAAGGTTTCCCCCGCGCTGTGACAACACGCCACGATGATGTGTCGCCATGCGTAATTTCATTCGCCCTCCGCCGCGGGCGCCATCCGTCCCCGCGGCTACGCCCACCCCACCCCACCCTCCACCCACCCTGTCCGTTACGTGCCCGCCCCTTCCCTCGCCGCAGCGCCGCCGCGCGTCCCGATCTGCTCACAATGTTTACATTTTCGTGCGGGGTGCACAGCCGTAATGAAATTCTTGGTGATGGAAAGAAAAACATGCGCCTGTTGGATGCAGCGGGCGGTTGAAAAGAGGGCGGCCGAAGGGCTGGAGGTGGATGGCGAAGGCGGAGAGTGAGCGGCGGATGGAGAGCATTGTGAATGGAAGATGGGTCGGAGTCGGGACGGAGTCGGGACGGACTCGGGTCGGAGTCGGGTCGGAGTCGGATCGGAGTCGGGTCGGAGTCGGGTCGGAGTCGGATCGGTGTCGGGTCGGAGTCGGATCGGAGTCGGGTCGGAGTCGGGTCAGATCCGAGTCGGGTCAGAGTCGGGTCAGATTCGGTTCGGATTCGGGTGGGAGTCGGGTCGGAGTCGGGTCGGAGTCGGGTCGGAGTCGGGTCGGAGTCGGGTCGGAGTCGGGTAGGAGTCGGGTAGGAGTCGGGTCGGTGTCGGATCCGAGTGGGGTCAGAGTCGGGTTGGAGTCGAGTTGAATCGGAATGGGATCGATGTCGGGTCGGAGTCGGCGTGGAGTCGGTTCGAATTCGGGTTAGAATCAGACAGGAATCGGGCTGGTATGGAATCGGAGTCGATTCGGAATGAGAAGAGTTTACAAAGAAATGTCCAAAGCGGGGAAGAGGCGAGAAACGGGAGAGACAGGAAGGTCAAGAAGGCCGTGAAGAGACTTAAACACGAAGAGCAGTCATTGTGAAGTTTAAGAGGGGTGCAAAAACACGCATTTTCGGGAAAAGAGACTTTTTTGAAGGAAGAAGTGTTAGGAATGTAGCAAACGAACCGCAAAGAGGTTTACTTCGAGCAAAAATATGGAAAGAAAAATACACGCCTAGGAGAGAACTAGAAAAAAAGCTCTTTGTTAAAAACCTAAAACTTTATAATTGAAGACAAAACACTCATTCTCAGAATAACGGGGAAAATGAAAGGGAATTAGTAATTAAATAGGGGAACTGAAGTACAGTACTGATGCCTTTACATGAACAAAGTTGGAAGTTAATTCACATGACATTGAAAGTGTGGTAACTGCGAATGAACTTTTCACATTTATAAACAAACTGGACTAGAAACGTATAAAATTAAGGTTTCATTTTAATCCTGGCATAAAGAATTAAATATAAAAAAATATGATGTTTTTGCTACGGCATTTTTGCAACGGTGAACCACGGACAAGTTGCGGCTAATTGAAGGTCATAATAATTCAGAATCAAAGACGGACAACTGTTACTAGCATTTAAAAACCTGGATCAGGAAATCCCATATAGTACAGAGACATTGCGTTAAACAAAGAATATACAATATATTTCGGCAACAACCGCCCACACTAATACAAAGGTAACAAGCAAGAAAAGAAGTAAATGTAATCATAAAATGCTTGGATAAAATAATGAAACAATTAAAATTATTCATAATTATAAATTTATTTCCTGCGTCTGAAAAATACACCCAGAATTGTTGAGGGATTGGTACCCATTCACGATGATAACCATGAGTGCGAGGAATATGGGATGAGAAGCAAAAATAACCAGGAAAATCCATGAAAATCTTCCACACAGTTTCCGTGTTCTACACCACAAATTCAAGCGGGAGTGACCAGAATTTCAGCTCATAAGCTCACATACGAAAACCATGCGCACTGGTATCCCCACGCAATCCCTAAGTAAGAAAACTTGTTTTCGAGACTTAAGTGGCGGCGGCGGCCCTTTTCATAGTTCCCCCCGCGTGATTGCCCTCCCCGTATGTACACGCGCCACCGCCACCATCGCCATCCAGTCCCTTCATCCCCACCGCCCAGCGGCTCGGGTGGTTCAGGGCGTCTGCAGTGCTTCTGATGTCCCTGCAGTGCTTCTGACCGGGAGGTATTAGGGTTCCAGTCTCGACAGTGGCAAGGTTTTCGGCACAACCTAGAAAGCTAAGTCGAAGTTAACGGCTGTCTCGAGAAGAATTCTAGCGCTGGCTGCTCTGATCGGTAGTTTTCCGTGGTTTCGCCCAACAATACCAGCCGAATGCAGAACTCTCATATCCCAGTTCTAACAAATGTACCAATACCGTGCGCGATTTTACCTTCCTCTTCCGTGTTTCATCCTCACCCCTTAGGTACACAATGTTATATTTCCATGCTCTACATTACCACACAAGTCGGGAGCTTAGAGTTTGTTCTGACTGGGGCAATGCCCCACTGATGGGAAATGCTTGGTTAAGGAAAACCCAGCAAGCCGACATGTAGGTCGGCCCCTAAACTTACCAGAGGAACACCACTAAGTCCCTTGATAAAACATGCGGAACAAACTAACGGGATTAATGATCATAGCCGTTTACGTGCCCGTAAACACGAAATAATCATCAACAACTGCTGATCTTGGCACCACCGCCACCGCCACGCCCACATCACCCTCACTTCTGATTACACAACTACAGTTGAAGGCGAACGACGCCAGCTAGTCACAGGAGCCATCGTCACCAAATAGTCACCCACCAACCACAGTCACCGTCACAGTCTCCGCCAACATCACCGGCCACCATCAACATCACCGGCCACAACCCAACATCACCGACCACCACCAACATCACCGGCCACCACCATCACCGGCCACCACCATCACCGGCCACCACTATCACCGGTCAACACCAACATAACCGGCCACTACCAACATCACCGACCATTACCAACATCACCGACCACCACCATCACCCTCGCGGGCCATCGGCCACCGTCATCATCACCCTCACCGTCACCTTCACCTCCATCTCCACCGCCTCCGCCCCTCCGCCTCGCCCGTGCAGAGGGCGTGCGCGCCCTTGACGTGGCGTTCGTGTTAATAGCAGCTTTCCGCCTGTATCGCCCGACGCACGGCTTAGAGGGACCGCCCCTCCCCACCGCGCCCCGCTCAAGAACACATATCCCGCCCCCAAATGTGGGGCAAACGTCACGAAAACGCTCCAGGAAAAGATAATCGTGTTACCCACCAACATAAAAAAAAGTTATTTTAGACAGCCACTAGCAAACGCGGTTCTTTCAAGGCAAGCGTAGCGTGCTAAAAGATTCAACTTTTAGCATTAGTGCTTAAAGTGCTCAAATAAATCTGTGAATGCAACAAAGGAAACAAAATAATTTCGTGATCAACTACTAATAGACTGAATGTATCATTAAGTGAACTATGTATTAGAATTAAAATGAAAATGAAAGTTAGTAAGGGTGTATAAAAATATTGACACACGTGATAAAAATGATTTTATTTTGCTGGTAGGATTGAGCCACTCAGCCTTATCGACCTCGTGCCACAACCTTTTCGACTTGCAAAATAAAATGTCAGTTTTACATTCGAATCATAAATAACTATTTTTACCCTAATTTGAAGTGGAAAAGTTGACGGTACGTCCTTTACTTCGCAATGTCACAATAATCATCATATTACATTTCTGGATTTTCCAATTTTTTTTCGTTTTAACGATCGCTCAAGAACGACACAGTGGATAAAATACAGTTCATAAGAAATTAAAAAAGGAAAATGCGTATTTCAAACAAACCTAATGCATTCAAAACCTAATGAATACAGAAAGTATGGGCGGTGCCTGGTGGAAACAAAATGTCCTCTAGTTTCAATCCATTGTCGCGTGATTGCATGTGCAGTGCATTTAGCCTCTCGAATGCCTTTTGATCAGTTCACGCAAAAATGGCGATTCCAAGAGAACAAAATATTGGTCACCACGGTCACGAGATTTAACTCCCTTTGACTTTTTCTTATGAGAGAATATTAAGCATCTTGCTTAAGAACCACCACCTGGCTGAACTGAAAAATCACCAGGCTGAACTTCAAAATCGGATCACCAGTGCTGCAGTGTATGTGACGACGGACGTGTTTGCCTGGGTTTGGGGAGAATTAGAGTACCGCTGTGAACTTGTCCGAACCGCCAGCGGAGGACATATTGAACATTTGTAGATAAACTTTAAACATTCGTAAGTAGTGTGTACAACTTGTTCCAAAGTATTTTACTTAAATATTCCAAACTATTCCTTCTTTAAACACGTATATACTTATATATTCTTTTTGAATAACTTATTACTATCACAGCTGCCGGGAACTGGCACACGAAACTACCAGAGTTGTCGGGAGCTGACCAGACTGGGGATGTGTCCCGCTGATAGGAGACAGCTGGTTGAGAAAAATTTCCCCAAGCCGACCTAGGTCAAATCCGGATCTCGCCAGCCTGCGAGGGAAGATCATTGCTACTTCCTACCACCAACAACAACCCAACACCACCATCATCACCATTTTCATCGCGATTCAGCACAACCACATTCCCACCACCGACATCATCACCTCCATCTTCCAATCCCCTGTACACACCACATCTAAAACTATTTCTATTATGAACATACTCGTAAAATGTTTTAATTTCAAGCTAATTAAAAAAATGTACTTCAAAACTATTTACGTGAGGGCAGAACAAGTTGCCCAAATTGCCCTGCCCCAGTTGCCCGGGAGACTAGACTCGAGCTGAATTTCTCCAGCCTGGGGCGGTGCCACGCTGTTGGGAGATATCTCGTCGGGGAAAATGCTCGTAAGCCGACGCAGTTCGGCATCGATCTCGCCAACCGGCGGGGGAATGATTATTGCCACCTCGCGCCACCACCGCCACCATCGCCACCACCGCCACCACCACCACCATCCACAAAAAAATAAAATAAAAAAATTAAAAATAAAAAAAAATAAAAAATAAAAAATAAAAAAAAAAATAAAAATAAAAAAAATAAAAAAAAATAAAAAAAAATAAAAAAAATAAAAAAAATTCTGGATTCGCCCCCGCTGTGCGGCCCACTGTGTGGCCCACTGTGCGCCGGCCGCCCCGCCCGCTGCCAGCGGCGGCGCGTGGAGCGTGTTGCTCTGATATTCAAATGAGCCCCGCGCCGCGCGCCTTTCGAGCGGCAGAACGAGCCGTTTTTGCGCGGGAGGGGCCCCCGGCGCCGCGCCGACTCCCGCGCGCCTCCGCGGCGGCGGTGCAAGGGTGCGCGACCGCGCGAGGAGGGCGCGGGCGACGAGCACGTGACTCCCGCCCCTACACTCCACAACACCGCCGCCTCCGCCAACGTTGTCGCCGCATTTATCACCATCGTCATCGTCGTCGTCACCACCCTCAGCATCATCATCGTTGTAAAGCATCTAGCCGGCAGGTTCTGGGGTTCGAGTCTCGTCGGTAGCACGATTTTCGACATTAGCTAAATAGATAGGTCGAATTCAACCACTGTCTGGAGGCAATGATATAGGACATAATGAGACAATCATAAGGGGTGCCCGCAGGAACAATTCCAAACAAACATCTGAGGACAGCATCACGAACGAGCTCCACACTGGAGAAGCCGTCAAACTGAAGAAGCCATACGGGTCTCTGTCTGGAGGAGAATTCTAGTGGCCGGCGGTACTGATCGGTTGTTTTACGAGATTTCTCCGATCAACACCATGCGAAAGCGAGAGCAATACCGTCGCAAACGAGCCACGGACCGCACGCTGTCTTTCCTTCCTCTTCCATGTCCTTTCTTCCCCTCTTTTTAACACATACTTACGCTCGCATGCACTACTACAGTTGTTGGAAGACTAGTCGCGAGCTGAGTTTGTCCAGACCGGGGCGCGGTGCCGGTGGTGGGAGATATCTGGTTGGGGAAAATCCCCGCAATCGGACGCAGGTCGGCGCCGAATCTCGCCGAATCTCGGGGATGATTATTACCACCTCGCGCCACCACCATCACCATCATCACCATCGTCATTGTGATTCATCGCAATCACATTACCACTACTGCCATCATCACCTCCATCTTCTAATCACACCTCTTAATAATCTTCATCTGCGCAATACTGGCCGTCACAATAACCATAATTTCCACGATCCTCAGCACTGCGAGAATGACCAAGAATTGCTAGAATAATTACCTCAATTTTACCATCATCTATATTTTCATCAATTTAATCACCACCACCACGATCGTAACCACAACATTACCATTACAATCATGACCAGGATCGCTTTCACTATCACCACCATAATGGAGCTCCCGACTACATTCGCCGTTTGCGCTCAACTCTCGTAGCGCCGACTGGCTAGGCACCGACGCTAACTCAGTGATTTCGAGTCATCTGGTCCCATTCGACCCTTGGTTTTCCTAAGTCGCTTGTTTCCAGCTAGGTCGAAACTCCTGCTATCGTCGCGAGTCAAACCTTACAACCTCCTGATCTGAAGCACTGCAGTGACATCAGTTGGTGCCCTAAACCATATCAGGCACTTTGCATTCTTCTTGAATTCAATACTGACTTCCCAAAATAAATAACACACTTTCTTGTTATTTTGAAACAGCGATAATTCAAAAACTCACATTTTCATGGCACGTGTTTATCCACTTTTACATTGAAATTCACCTTAGAGTGGTAACTCGATAAATCGGAGTGTCGTATTTTCAAGCAATCAACGCACGGGATAAAATGTTTCTACATGTTTTAGTAGATTTAATGTTGAAAATTAAAGGTTGGAAAAACCTACAAATTATACCATCTGATTGAAGTTTGGTGACACTTCATGCAGTTGCGAATATCGATTATGGCAATGCTGCAGCAAGCATATTCCATTCCATTTATATTTCATAATGCTCACATCAATAACTTCCTCATGAATGTAAACTCTGTCAAAACACATTCCATTCATAATCATGTTAAATGAAAAATTCATTTCAATAACGACACTGAGAGCCAGAAATTTTACTGGGCAAAAAAGAAATAAGTAACAATGCACGAATTACATTGCAGATTCGTTTACTACTCGTTATCAAATGCACCACAAAAATAATCTCCTCCTCTACAATACGAATAATTAATTTCTCCTCCTGCAATACAACACTAAATCAACATCTTCTCCACTACAATTCTCCCTTCTACAATCATTTAACAACCATTACCTACTTTAAACCCTGTCACTCCGACTTTCACTACTTTTATTAACTTATGTATATCATCAACTCCAGAACAAACTACATTAACTCCATCATCAACATCATCAGCTTCAAAGCCCCACCACAACCACCACCACCACTACCACCAACACTTTCTCTGTCGCAAGATAGAGCATGGGGCTGCCGCGCGTGGGTCGGCTTTATCTGCGAAATTACGGAGGCCGAGTCCGATTCAAAAACTTTCGCCTCCAGACGTTTTGGCTTCTCTCCTCCCCTCCCCCTCCCACTTCTCCTCCTCCCCCTCCGCTTCTGCCATGTCACGCTCCTTCCGCCCGCGCATTATGTTCGCAGCTATCTCGGCGTCCCTATGAATAAATTGCTGCCCTTGTGCCACTGTTCGTATTTGCCATATTAAAATCGCTCTTAAATCCCAGGCTCTGGACTTTATCTGGAGCAGAGGCATCGGTCGGGGAAGAGAAGGCGGTGTCTGCGTCGCGAAGTAAAAAGGCGGCGGGGATGGGGAAAGGGCGGGGAGGACGGGGGAAGGGGAGGGGAAGGAGAACTCTCTTCCGGACCAAGTTCTTCCCAACGACCGGGTACCAAGTTGCAGCCCTCCTCCAAAGACCGCCCTCTTGGCGCTTGACTTATGAATATTAAAACTCCGAGAGGAGCTGGAACCCCAGGATGAGCAAGATGTGAAGTCGCCTTCTTGAGGGGGAAGGAGGGGGAGAGAAGGGAGGGTGGGAGGAGGGGAGGAGCGGCGGCGGAGAGCGAATGCGACCCGCCAATAAAGCGGGGTCAGCAATATTCCAATAGGAGAGATAATTGTAACACGCTGTAAGAAAAGGCCCAACCGCCCTCCCCGCCCCCCACTGACTTCAGACACGCCCCCTTCCCAGACCCGCTGGCAGCGCGGGTTCAAAGGGGCTCGAGAAGGGTTGTTCATCCCTTAGCGCACTGTGCTCAGTGGTCTCGAAATCGTGCCGGCTTTCAGGACCAAGGACGCCGGTTCGATGTCGTGCAAAGGAGGAGGATTTCGAAGTCGACGAGAATCCTTGAGAAGTCAGTCGACGAGGACACTTGAGAGTGGAGGATCGGGGGAAATGGGGCCATGTGCACGCCTCCCAAAGCCATTTTTCGTAACTTTACTTCATATATCCACAACAATTACCACGTATTGACCATGTCCCACCCAAAAAAGTGTTTCCATTAGGAATGTACTTTTTTCTTGCAAACTGAACACATTTTAAACCATGAATGATATTTTCGTCATCAACAATTATTTTTCGAAAAAATCGAAGTTAATACCACTGAGTAATGTAAATAGGATTTTTTACCGATGTCAATTATAGCACACTAACTTTAAGACAAAATATGCTGTTTTGTTGAATGTTTAAATTAAAATTAAAATTACGCGAATTATACACAGGTAGTTTGCGTGGTCGCCAAATGTGCGCTTTAGCCTAATAATGATGCCAGCATTGAAGCACAGAAGGATGTCAGGTTCTTTCAACTGAGCTCTACTTACGTGATGACAATAGGAGAGCCTTCCGTATCCCAGTCCTCTTACACATGAGAAAGCTTATCTCAAGTTACCAGATGCACAAGTTTTATAATTTTAAAAATATCAAGGACGAGACTGAAATTGTCCCTCCTTTCTCCCCATAATATATTCTGAATCCTTATGATTGAATTCTGTCATTTCATGCCATGAAAATGGGTAGATCATACACTGCGTTAAAACAAGAAACTTTCGAATTACACTAAAATCAACTGAGTCTAAACATTGGATATCTCAAAATATGTATCAAAATAATCAATATCAATATGCTAACTAATCTTCTTTGACAGGCACGAGAGAAGGCTTATTAGTAACTTCCGATTATGAGATTGAATCATAAAGTGTACTTGTCAGTATTCATTAAATAATAATTAACCTAATTTATTCATTTCATTTAATGCATAACATCTCATTTTTATTCTGAAGACCTCACTATTCATGAATTTTTGCTGCTTTCTATTTGTTTATCTGTTTGGCCACTTACAATTTTTACACCTTTAGAGTTTAGTTCAATTAAAGTTTAACAGTTAGTCACTTTTTTCAAAACCTATAATTATTTGTGTACACCAAAAAGAATCTCCAAAACTTCAAATTTCATTTTAGCAATGATATGAATACAAATTTCAAAACGGAAGAAATACTTCTTCCAATTACTACGTAATAGCTTGAAATAATTATCCTACATTGGATTAATCAGACGCCACTTTCTCGAAATTAAGCCTCTAGGCTGAAAGGCACATTTGAAGGCGCAATACGGCAGAGAAACTGTCAGGAAATTAGACTCTAATCTCCTTCAAGGGGAATGAGAAATTCTGAAATATTTATTCCCCTTTCATGCAGCGAGGTATTCCTTCTGTCGCATTTCATTAACCCATTAGGAATATAAATGAAAAAGACATTTCATTACATTGTTTTGATGCAATAAAACACTGACTAGATTAATTCACTTAATAATTTGTTTCTGAAAGGCATTCCTATAAATCATTTTCACAGTACTCATAACTGTAATTGAAAACAATTTTAATAATGACAAGATTACAATTATTAATTACTTCATAACACCAAGAGCTCACAAATTACGAGGAATATTTCAAACAAGCATTAAAATTTAAATAAAAAAATAAACATTCACCTACGTTGATTTATTTTATTTAACTTTCAAAAGGTACATTGCACCATAAAACGGGATGGTACTCCAAGCAAGCAGCGAATCTGCCCACTTCCTAACAGCATTCCAAAAACACAGTATCTAATAAATATTTACGGCACTTTTATGATCTAAATTACGCATAGTAGCGCAGGACTAAGAGAGGCAAAAGAGTGAGATCGACTTCGTGCAACAATTTCTGAGTTGTCTTTTGTCAACGCGGTGCTTCCGTTTCATTGTGGCAATCGCTGAAAGTGTAAATTAGACTACAAAATTGAATGTTCATATTTTCTTATAAAAAATATTTCAGTACCTAAAAAATCCAAATATCTAAAATATTACTGGCTGCAAAACTGCTGCACCTCTACAATTGCAATCTTTATTATCAAATTATTCTCATAATAACATTTGACGTGTTAAATGGCTTTAAAGGGTCTTTAACTATACTTACGTCATAGTTTGAAAAACTAGAATGTTCTCATATACTTATCAACAACTCTTACTGGAGTACATTTCGGCAAGCAAAACCAAAACGACCGCGAACATTTGATATATTTTGGGGCGACTTCCTTTGTATTATAGTATTTTTTTAATAATCGGTTTTGCTCGCTGTCTTATCTAGTCGGCAAGTATACACCAAGCTTCTTTGAAGGAAGTCGAGTCCCTCTTGAAAGTGAAGCACGTGAGATCACGACCTTTCCTACTCTTCATTCATATTGATTGATTACTAGAAATTTTGGGCGCGTCAACGGCCAAGATCATTATTCTCGTAAGTATAGTGCATGTTTTCATTGCGGAAGGCGGTGATCCTGCCCGCTAGAGGAGGAGATCCGGCGCCAACCTACCGTGGTTTGCGGGGTTTCCCCAACCAGGTATCTCCCAGCAGCGGAGTACCACCCGAGCCGGAACAAGCTCGAAACTCCTGTCCAATCTGTCGGCATTTGTGGTAGTGTAGTGCATGTCGATGTAAGTGCGTTTAAGGGGTGAGGATAGGACAAGGAAGAGGAAGGAAAGATCGCGCGCGGTCCGTGGCCCGTTTGTTAGGGTACTGCTCCGGCATTCGCCTGGTATTGATCGGAGAAACCTCGGAAAACTAGCAATCAGAGCAGCCGGTCGCTAAAATTCTGGACAGCGATAGAACTCGACCTAGCTATCTAGTAGCTAGAGTCGAAAATCGTGCCACCGTTGGGACACGAACCCCAGGACAGCCTGGTCAGAGACACTGCAGTGACGGTCTCTCCTCCTCGTCCCGCTCTTCCATTACTACACCGCGCTGTCCCTCTCCTGCGTCCTGCGGGAGGAGGCATTTTGCTCGCCCCTGCGCCGGAGTGCAGCCGGGGGCGCTGCAGGAGGCGGTGCAATTAAAACTCAGCCCCCGCGGCGGCGGCGGCGGCGGCACGCCCTTCGCCGCCCACGCGCGAAATCTGAGCGCCCCGCCCCCGGCCCTCGCAATATCGCCCCTCCCCATGGGCGCGGGCACGCTGCCGGAAAATACCGACAGCACAGTCAGCCCTATTCCGTGGAAGCGAAGTGAGAAGTATATTACCTTCAGTATTATATGTATAATTCAAAATTTCGTTTTGTGACAGTAACCACCTCGCCACACCCCTCCCCTTCTTCACTTCCTTCCACGTCACGTCACCTCCCTGCCTATCACTTCTTTCCCCGTCGCTTCCCTTCCCGTCACTTCCCTTCCGAACACTTCCCTACTCGTCACTTCCCTTCCTGTACTTGCCTACCCGTCACTTGCCTATCCGTCACTTGCCTACCCGTCACTTCCTACGCGTCATTTGCCTACCCGTCACTTGCCTACGTGTCACTTCTCTTCCTGTCACTTGCCTACCCGTCACTTCCTTACATGTCACTTCCTTTTCCATTATTGGCTTTCCCGTTTTTTCTCCCCATAAATGCCCTCCCTCACGAAAACACCCTCCCTGCAACCATCCCTTTTCACACACGTCCACTCTCCGCAACCGTCAGCTCCTCATCAACGACCTCTTCCCATGACCAGCCCCCGCAACATAAACGGCGCTCCTTTCAACCATTTCCATCCTTCAGCTACGCCTTTTGCGCAACCACCCCTTCGCCTAAACGTTCTCTCTGCACAACACCCCGTGCTAACCCCGCCCCCAACTCAACAACGCCCTTTCTGCCCGCCCCGCCTCCGACCGGTTTCTGCCCCATTTCTGTTCCGCTGCCCTCCTCCTTCATGCTTCTGGCGTCCTCCCCTCGTACTCATATCCTCGCCCTGCTTAAATCCCCAAACTCTCCCGCCACACAGAGCACAACCCGCTTTCTGTTGTCTGCTGCAACGTGCAGTGAAGACTAAGAGGATTTTGCGAGAGAAGAGAAAAAAAAGTTATACTCATACACAGAAAATTGAAAAATATGAGTGATTTCTCACTAATATACAAACATTTTTCACTTTTCTGTTTTCTATTTTTACAATTATACATCAATGTTAGATCAATGAGGAAATGACGGGGGAGAATAGCTCTGTTCGGTCCGCCTCACTTAAGCTTTACCATTGCCTTCCTCTGAATGGTATAAGTGATCATCGGCAGTGAACGATGACGTCACTGAGATTTTCAGTAAGTTATCGTTTCCGAAAGCGCCTTATGGAACGGACCACCTGCTACTGGTGAGAATAGCAGCGAAAACATAAGAAAGACCGTCGAGAAAGTGACAGGTATAACGGCGAGAATAACTGAGAACACTGGTGATATTAGTTGATGACATGACGGTTTCTGTCGTCCGCATGTGACAACGAAGAAAGAAACTAGGCAGCATCTATCCCAGGTGTGGCCAATAGTTTTTGCCTTCGGTCCACATTACAACGAGATCTTTTTTACTGATCGGACAAAATATTACCGTAGATAAATACTGATGAGATGTAGAACAATCTACGGCGCAAACGACAGCAAGAAAGTTGGTAATGACAGGTATGACCGTAACGGCGACTGCACCCAAGGCGGAGAATAAAGCGATGTTGGTGACAGCAGAGGCTGG
Source organism: Acheta domesticus (assembly GCA_031308135.1). Lineage (NCBI taxonomy): Eukaryota > Metazoa > Arthropoda > Insecta > Orthoptera > Gryllidae > Acheta > Acheta domesticus. Next base: position 94,480,767 of record JAHLJT010009355.1, read on the forward strand.
CGTGACATCGAGAACAACGTCTCTGCAATAGACCACCAGTGAGCTTTATTAATTGCTTGGTTGATTGACTGAAGCAAGAATTCTCTTCCAGACAGCGAGTCTACTCGACCACGCTATCTAACAAGTGTCGAAAATCATGCCATCATTGGAGCTCGAATCCTAGAACTCCCCGGTCAGAGGAACTGTAATGACATCAGTGGAAGGCGTGGGTCACCTTTGCCGGTATAACTAATGAGAAAAATGGCGGAGGGGACGTGAGCAAGAACGGTATCAAGGCCTTCATCAGGACCACCGTCAGTCACAACAGCTGATTCTCTAGGCCAGTGGTGTCAAGGTCTTGTACTGGTGGCAATGGCACGCATCGTGGCTCCATAGCATGCCACGAGCTACTCTGCGCAACTAGCGTCGTGAAAGGAAACTATTAGTAACCCCGCCGTTTTACAATAGGGATGGACGTTGTGTCTGGTGGCGGGGTGACGAAATTCGTGAAGGGGCGATTTCTTCGCGGCACTCGTGGCTGGACTCCCGCTCGTGGCATCGACCTTGTAAACACTGCGCTAGGCTAAAACATCACGTACAACCTCCGAGCAACCGACGGTAACTACAACGAAGATGACGGCGAGAACGCCGGCGACGCCAACCGCGGTCGCTCCAGGACGGGGCGCGGTTGGCAAGGACAACGCCGCCGCCAGCGCGCGCCTGTTCCGGTGGCGGCGCGCGCAGGCGCCTACCTCGGGCGGCGCCGGCGAATAGTTTAAATATCTCCGGTGATGGCGCCATGATTCAGGCGGGCTGGGAACGCGCGGCGGCGCCGCGCCGGGCCGGGCCGGGGAATTAGCAGGGATCAGCCGCATTCCGCCGCCGGGGAATGACGACGCGCTGTTGTGCGCCGCGGACAAACTGGCGGAGGCGGCCCAGAGGGATGGCCGGGCGAGGGGAGGGGGCGCGGCGCGCGGAAGAAGAGGACGGGGGTGGGAACTGCGCGCAGGAGAAGCGGTGGTAGGATGGGAAGCTTGGGAAGAGTGGGAGCTTCGGGGGAACTGTGTGAGGCGGGAACGGGTGGGAGGAAGAGAAGAAGTACACTCCGAGAGGCCATTCGGCAGGGGAAGGACGGATAATATTTCGGGTTGCAGGTGAGATGTAGATAATTCTATCGAATGAGAATGACTCAGAGGAATTATTGGCTAAGTGGAGACAGGACTGCAAACGGAGTCTGGAGAAACGAAGAATTGGGAAGGTTCTCAAGGTAGGGAGAATACCTGGAAAAGAATGAGTGTTAGTAAAACTAGGAGGGGCGAATGGCGGAGAGGAGGAGGATGTCAGGGAGTGGCACGAGTGGGAAGAGTAGTGTGGAGTATTGTACGTCGAGGGGAAAAAGAGGCAAGAGGAATTGAAGCGACGAAGGTTTGAGGGTGTTAAATCTGGGATGTTAACTCCGTCAGAGGTCCAGAAGTACCCACTTGTGGAAAGTGAATGAAGGAAGGTTTGGGAAAGGACACAGGTTCAGAGAGGGACGAGTAAACTGGATAAAAGTGAAAGATTCGACGCTTCTTGTAAGTGGAAGAGGAGTGGGAATGAAGTAATGGTTGTGGATTTGTTTCGTTCTGAACTCGGAGAAGATGTGTGAGATAAGTATTAGAAAGTTATTAGGGCAGGGAAAAGGGGAAGATCAGAGGATTTATATGTGGCAATAAGTAGAAAGCAGGCAGGGAAAGAACGGATAAAAGTTCGGGTTGCAGGAGAGATGTAGAGAATTCTATCGAATGAGAATAACTCAGAGGAATCGTTGACTAAGTGGAGACATGACTGTACACTTGGAAAGCCGGACTGTACCTTGGAAAACGTTTTTGAGTTAATTTATTTTCTTTATTATTTCAAACTCATTTGATTTAAAATCGCCAGAAATGCGAGTACATATGTTAATGCCACAGCTATTCAACCACTTCAAATAGAGATATTCAATCCAAATCCATTCACTCGAGATATATTCAATCATCAAATATTATAAGAAACAAGTAGCCTAACTTAACGTTAGGAAGTTTTGATTATAAATATCACAATTTTTATTCGAAACATTTTCGCATGTATTCTGTTCCGGAACGCGTGTTACCAAACAAACTTAATGGATTTTTCCTAACAACTCAGACCTCAAGAAAATTGTGATTTTTCTTCGTCAGATTTATCTGATGTCTATAGTAATACAGAATAGGCACGCGGCTACATAATTCAAAATGTAGAGAGACAGTTTGGATCATAATAGTAATGGAACATGCGTACAACTGTAGAGATCAGAAACTACCAGCTCGCTAGGGTTGATTAAAATTTAAGGGGTTGAGGCAAAGTCTGTTTTTTGTAATTTTTGTAAGCCAGAGAATAAACAAAATCTGTTTGTATTCAAATACATCTTGGTTTGTATATACATTGCCTCTTGCGTTTTAAACAGAAATTGTGATTCTACATACACGTTTGGATCATAAAGTTGATTTTACGAAGTAAAATTTTGTGTTCTACTTTCGGTCGTTTGTAGTTTTTATTACTATGTTGTTCAGTTCCTTTAATTTCAAGCGACATTCCAAATAATTTATTAAATTGCGTTTTAATAATAGCTTGAAACCTCAACAGCGATAACACTATTTCATGTAAGGAGAATCAATACCCGTTCAGACCTTTCCTCTTCTTGAAGTATTTTGAAATGTCAAAAATCATACTGTGGTGTCGGTGCGATCTCTTTGGAATCAGTTTCAATCAACCGTGATTTCTAACCTTACAAAACTAAGACTGGTTAGAATTCTTTGATGACGGCAACTAAATTCTTTAATTATTTTTCCGGGTATAAGTACAATGAGCCATGAGCGACGTTAAGAGCCACGAGTGATGTAAAGAGCTATGTGGAGAGTCACGAAGGATTTAAAAAAATTAGTAAGCAATGTAAAAAGAAATGAGTATTGTAACGAGGAATGAGTAGTGCAATGAGGAATGACTAGTGTGATGAGGAATGGATAGTGGTGTAATGAGGTGAATGCGTGGTGTAATGAGAAAGAGTGGTGTAATGAGGAATGAGTAGTGTAATGAGGAATGAGTGGTGTAATGAGAAAGGGGTATTGCAATGAGGAATGAGTGGTGTAATGAGGAATGAGTGGTGTAACGAGGAATGAGTGGTGTAACGAGGAATGACTAGTGTGATGAGAAATGAGTAGTGTAATGAGGAATGAGTGGTGTAACGAGGAATGAGTAGTGCAATGAGGAATGAGTAGTGTGAAGAGGAATGAGTGGTATGAGGAATGAGTAGTGTTGTGAGGTAAGCTTAGTGTAATGAGGAATGAGTAGTTTAATAAGTAATGTAGCACTCCCTGCCCCACTGCGAGAGCAGAGAAGCGAGGCGGTGGGAGGCGAGGCAGGTAGCGCGGTGTCTGCTGCAGCGAGTCCCGCGCTGCGGCGGCGACGCAACGCCGCTTTGCGCCGGGCGTCGCGACGCCGCGCGGCGCGGCGCGAAAAAGCGCCGGAATGGATGGGGACGGCGCGGCGCGGCGCCGCGGCCGGGGGCGTATATTGCGGGAGGCGGCACCGCGCTGCATTCCGCCGCGTCCTCGCCCCCGCCCCGCCCACCCTGCCCTCCGCCCCCGCGTGGAGCAGAATGAGCGGGCGCGCTCGACAGCCGCGCTCCGCCGTTAGATGTCGCAGCGCGCAGTTACGCCGTCGCAGCGCGAAGCGGCGCGAGGCGAGGCGAGGCGGGACGAGACGGCGAGGGTGGGGAGGCGGGAAAGGTCGTTCACGGGAGCCGGAAGGCGGTTGCGTGAAGGCTGCGGGGTGGGAATGTGACGGTGCGGGATGGCCGCGACAACGGGAGACGACGAGGAGTGAAATGGCGGGGCGGATAAGCAACAAGGAGAGGAGACGGCTGAGTCTGGAGGGAGCGGGATGTTTAGGTGGTGGCGGGGAGAGTGAGATAGAAAAGCAGTGGGATGGGGAAACGGCGGGCAGAGAAACAGCTGGGCAGGGAGAAGATGGGGTGGGAAAATGATGCGAGAGGGAGATTTCGGGGCAGGGAAATGATGAAACGAAGAGATAATGGGGAGGGGAGATAGGGCGGAGGGATTATGGGGCAAAGACATGATGAGGCGGAGAGATAATGGGGTGGGGAGATGATGGGGCGAGGGCATGATGGGGCGGGGAGACGATGGAGAAGTTGATCGGGCAGGGAAATGATAGACTGGGGATGATGGCCGGGGGAAGATGGGACGGGTAGACGAGGTGGTGGGGTGATGGAGAACGGCGGACGGGGCGGGGAAATGGCGGGGAACGGCGGGGTGGGAGACTGCGCGACGGGGGAACAGCGGGGTAGTAAGGCAGACAAACAGGCAGGATAGTAACGCGGCGCAACGTGCGGGGCGGGATGGAGGAGGCGGGACCGCGGGGCACTGAAGCGGGACAGGGTCGGGGCAAGGCCGGACGGGCGGGCGGTGCGAAACGCGGCCTTCCGGGACGCGGTGGGGGTGGGAGCGTGGCGCTGGGAGAGTGTTGCGGCTGCGAAGCGCGTCGCGCGACAGCAGGGACAGGGGCGGGGCGGGGCGGGGGACGGGGCCGGCGGCAAAGACGCGGTGAATGAATGGGGAGCGCAGAGGGGCGGGGGCGGGGTCTGGGACGGCGTGATATGTGTCGCGTGTAGGAGAGCGCGAATGGTGAAAAGGCCGAAGTGAGTGCGCGGAATAAGCTGCAGTAGCGCCAGCGCGTGTGCAGAGAAAAAGTACCGCGGGCGAGAAAGAGAGAGAGGGAGAGAGAGGGAGGGAGAGCGTGTAGGACTGAGAATTAATTGAAATGGCGTGAGATACAGAGAGACGCGAGAGCTCAGAACGAGAGAATAGGATCAAGAAAGGTAATGAAGTCGGGATAAGTGAAAAGTACAGAGGTGATGTTCTAGCCAGGAGCGAGGGAAAAGCAGGGACCACGCGGATGGTATAACGAAGAAACTAATTAGGGGGATCAAGAAGCATCTCAAGATGTGGAAGAATGATAAGAAAACTACCACACAGTGTCATGAGATGTGAAGAAGGGTAAATAATTGGTGAGAGAGATTTAGAAAAGTAAATACGGAAATGAACATGTTTGAAACGAGCACGGCTTGAGAGGAAGAAACTGCGTTTCACAACGAGAGGAAGATTCGTAATCAGTACGTGGGGAAGAAGCATCTAGTGAGATAGTGAGAACGGTCTGGAGATTAGGTGAAGCGTGAAAGTGGAAGATACGGTATGGTTAGCGAAAGGACTAAGGTTGCAATAATACCCGACAGAAGGAAACAGGAATGTGTGGTTATAAACGCGCAAGAATATGCACAACTGTGAAGAATGATAAGGTGAAAAAAGAAGACAGGTGTTGAGAGAGCTCAAAAGAGATAATGAAGAGGAAAGGACGAAGAAATGAAATGGCAAAATGGGGAAGATAATTACGTACTCATAAAACGTTGCAAAACGCGAGATTAAAAGGATGGGCAGTCGCAATTAGACAAAAGAACAAGAGCAGATCCAAAGCGAGAGAGTGTTGCGGCCTAGAAACAAAGATGGGGCTAGACTTGGTGTAGTGCTATAAAGCAAAACGTTAATGTTGGGCGAGGAGCGTCTCGGAAAAGCGCGATGCCAGAGGGCCCAGCGTGAGATTGATTAACCGATTGATTGTTTCAAGGCACGTCAAGGGCTATGATCATTCTTCCCTTAAGTTTAGTGCACGTTACATTCCGAAAAGTTACTGTGATTTCTGTCACGCTGGAACGTCAGATACGGCAATATGGCAGGGGAGGAAGGGTAGACTGATGATCAGAGAATGACGAGGACCGGAAGAACAGCGATTATTGTGATACAGAAGAATCCACCTAAGAATGAGCAAAAATGATAGCTCGCTAAACAAGTGAACATCACATGTAATTCAGAGAAGTATCCCTCCGCCGGAACAGCTGTTCAGCCATGCCTCTTCGTAAAGTGTTTATGGCTCCCATTAAGACAGGCATCACGGCTTATCATGGTTCAGAATTGTGTAATTATATAAAAAATAAATTGATAAAACGCAAAGCACAGAACCACGGAACGCTCTGGATCATAGCTCGCCACCTTATCGCACAGGAGCAGGAAAAATGTACACCAGTTACGTATCTCACATTCAAGACTCTGTTTCAAAATAAACATAATAGTTATCACAGAAAAAGTAAATTCAATGTAATGTTTATGTAAAGAAAGAATTTTTACAGAGGAGTTCATAGCACTGCACATCCTAATTGCAATTATTTCTCGTGGCGCACTAAGTTTTCGTCGGACGAGGCCATCACAAAAGGAAGCGTGGAAGCCATTTACAAGTTCGCCAACTTCAAACGAACTAATGGAGAAAGGACCGTCTAATGGGCTCAAGGACACAACGACCACATAACCTTCAGTTACGTTGTCAGCACTGTCAAAACAGCCCTTTCCTATAAAAATCGCTCTATAGCACTGGTGTGTCGGGTAGCTGAGGGCGGCGGGCGCGTCAAGGGGTGGCGAGGGCGCGGTTGGGTGGTGGCAGGTTCCCATGGACGGCGATATGGGACGGCGAGTAACAGCACCACAGTATAACCAGTATGTTCACTCGCATCAAATCCCATTGAAAAAAGTTTTTTTCGATCCTGTGACGTCCGCCATGTTCTTGGTATAACACCCAGAGCGCGAAATACATAAGTACTACATTTAAAACTGATTTTCAGACATTAATTTCATTTTCTACTTCAACTCATTTTATTATTCTATCCATTTTATTCAAATTTCACGTCCTCTGAAGCAAATTAAACACACATAGTTACCTCTCCACATCTTTTGCAAATCGGAAGAAACTAAACCTACAGTTTTTGGTATTAGTGTTGCATGTCTTTACAGTACATGACAAATAACTACGTTTTGAAGTCATTTGTATCAGATCAGATAATACGACCTGAAGGAAATACTGAAACACAAGCAGTAAACTCAACAGATTCTTGTTACCGCACTTTCAGTAACAAATAACAATAGCATCTTACGCACGCCTGTTTTCTGTCCCCCGCGCTGTTCCCGCCATTCCACGTAGTCTAGAAATTTACTTTTTCTCGCGTGCGATAAAATTGAGACAGAAAAGGTAATCATAACCATGTTAAGTGTCGTATAAGCAACTCGTAGTTTCATTGAGAATATCATTCTCATATCACACGGTATACATGCCTCCGAATGTATCTGCTGAAATTCTATTGGCTGACAACCAACAATATGGCCGAGGGTCTACCCGGCGCAAAACTAGATTTTGGAGCAAGTGAACATACTGGTTATACTGTGACAGCACCAGCAGGGCTACGAGGGAGTCGGTAGAGGTGAGTGTGTCGAGTACGACACTGGCTACCACATCTCTCAGAGGGTAATGGGACGGGCAGAAGGGGTGGGGAAGGGCTGGGCGGCCGACAGAGCAACACGCCTGCGGCGGTCTCAGGTCGCGGTCCACAGCACTTTGCAATCTGACCGCCGCAGCCCCTGGCCTTCGCGTCGAATGGGTTCCACAGAACCCTCACGGAAAGCGAAAAATTAATTCCTTTGGAATGCTTTGCTCACGAGGGTAAACCGCGAGGTTGTATAACTACCTAATATTAGAGCTATTAACGAGGAGTTTCATTTGATGTTATGTCGCACGTGAATAATTTAAACTTTCATGTTTCATGATCACTGGACCGAGTGTGTACATTTCGATTACAATGATTTCAAGCATCAGACATCAAAAACATTGAAGTTGATAAATTGGTTTCCTTTTTTTAAAATTCAAAAATAAACTTTAATTATGGATTCATTAATGCATTCGAACTGGTTTTAAACCAGAGATATATTTCTCTCTTTTGTGAAACTTATAAGAGCTCTCTCCCGTTTCGCAACTTTAAACATAAAATATTGTCATTATTTATATAGGATTTGATCAACATATGGGTAGAGCGGCGTACAGAGGACATTAGAAGACAAAACAGTTTACTCCACAACATCATCTCGTCTAGTCAGTGTGACATCTCAGTGATTAGAGTTCATGAAATATAACAGGGATGTCCAACTCGCAAGGCTTCAAGGGCCACATCTAAAAACTTAATACTGTTGCGGGCCATATTGTCATTACTTATCTACACCTAACTTCTCTGAATTGTTGTGTTCGGCACTTTTCCAGGGTGCTCTGAAATGGGGGGAAAGAACAATGCGTGATATCAGACCGTGTCATACATAACGCAGTGAAACACATTGGGGTGATTATCAGCTTCTGAATTTACTAGAAAAAATTCTTAAAGCTAAACGTAACCTATTATTAAATTAAAGGGGGTGTTGACTCCGGCAGGGCGCATGTGCTAGGCGCAGAGTATTCTCTCCCGACGTGAATGAACGAGACTTTCACTTTGACTAATAACCTTTCGCGGGTCGCAATAAATGGCATATTGAATTGAATTGCCATATTTTACGTGGCGAGACTCAGGCCATGAGGCCTGCTCTTCCGTCTGACCACGCAAATTTCGCTACACTCCTTTCCCCGGATAGAGCGGAAAGAAGGTATTACTGAGGCGACGAAACCGGCGATTTGAATTTAGCTCAGAGGCATCATTTAGGCTTGAGGATCTTTTACATGCAAGTAAATCCACTAACATCGGACAGCCGGCTTTACTTCCCCTCCGAAGGAAGGCGTACGAAGGATTTTTTCGCCCCTAAAAATCCACGGCTTCGATCGGGTTTGAACCCGCGAATAGCACTCCGTTACGCTAACCGCTACACCATCGCCGCCGCCGCATATGGACAACCCTGAAATATAAAGTCTTATAAACATTACATTCTTACAAGGATCTTGACGACCAAAATCCCTCGTATTCTCAACATACTTGACACAGTGGATAAAAATAAATATTTTTATTGAATGAGAATTGCCTTGTGCCCAACAATGCTAGGAAAGACAAGCAGTACTGATTCGATTGGAATAAATCGAGCTTCGATTCTTATGGTCAAACTAATTCTGTTTCTAAAAATACAATTTTCATTTTTAGTTTCGACTGTAGATATGCTTGTTACGTGAATTAAAATTACACACGTAATCTTTGCCATTGTTCACTAGAGTGTGGTTTTATTGTGTAGAAAGAACACTGTTATTTGGTGCCATAACTTTGTCTTTCGGAGCAAAATCTATTTTGACACATTACGACTAATGTCACTAAATGAAATTCATCTTGATTAATACAATTAGACAATACATTTATGCATAAGGATATTCGTTAATTTCAATATCAAAATATACAAGTCGTTACAAAATATAAAATATCGAAAAATATAAAAGTCGATACAAATTACTCGCACACTCCTCCGCCAGCCATCTTACTAAGATGTGTTTGGAGCACAGAATCAATGAGAATTGTGATTTTGATCTCGTAACATTTACTGCTATTCTGGAATCCCGGATGAAGACACGTCATTTGTCGCCAATGTGAACAGTAGAGTTACGCAGCGAAAAACAACAGAACAACTTCCCTACTACATCGTCTTCAAGCCGCAAACTGCTGACGAACGGAAGAAGACCTGTTTCAATAAACAATGCGGCGTTGGTCTCACGACTGCGGCTTCAAAGCGACCGCGCCTGGAATTTATTTACCGCGTCGCCCGTAAAACTATCCGCAGTAGTTTCCGATCACTGTCGCGAGACACCGCAGTAAAGGAGTCGTAGGGTGAAAGCCTCTTGCGGTTTATCTCCCGACATTCGCTTCAGTGCAGGGCGATGCAGTGAAATTCAGTGCACTGCAGTGCAGTTACAACGAAATGTGTTTGAGGTGAGGAAACTTCACTAGGAAAAGAAACGGTCGTACCGCGCGGAATAAGATCGCAATGATTCGTAATATTGACATTAATTTCCATCTCCTAACATTTTTCGTCCGGTTTCCGATTTAATTAAATGTACAAATACACGGACGCGAAAAGTTCTAGTTTTCAAATGTTACCAACCACGCTGCTTGTTGATACCTTTCTTCACATTTCAACTTAAACAGAGAGGTGGTGATCCTGGAACTCAAGATAATGTTCGTAGAGTATTTTTCTACTAGGTATGTCAAATACAGACCTTTTCTGTTTTATGAAGATTATTAAAATAAATTAAATTACTAGTTCTTTAATATAAGACATTATTTGCACGGAACAGAAAAGCAAATTAAAATATTTTCCCCTGAGCATCAACTCATTTTTACTCGTCGTTATTGTCTACGGCATTAGACCGAGCTACTTGATCCATGTGCAGCGATAATAAATGTGCAGTGGATGGGGATCATTTGTTCGGAAATACCAGTGATTTGCTACAAGAGAAAGAGAGGAGTGGAAGAATAGTAAGATACAAACGATGAAAAGAGAGAAGAGGATGACGAGAAAGAGGAAAATAAAGTTACAACGGACGAGGAGAACACATCGTCGGACGAGAAAAAAAAGGTCTGGGATGTCAGAAGCAGCGGAGATGACAATTGAAGAAGACTCAAGAATAAACAAGAATTGTTATTGCGGGACTTTGGGTGCGCCAACTTATATGGATTTGATTATTATTGATTATTATGGATGGATTGATTTTATTATTATATTATTTATATGGTATGATTATTACGGTCATGACACACCATTTCCGGGTGTGTCAAGAGCTACGGCAATTAATCCGTAAGAATAGTGTATGTTTATCACGGTTGGTGGAAGCGATCTTCCTCTGCTGAATGATGAGGTGCCAACCTACACGTCGGATTGTGTGGTTTTCCCGAATCTGATACCTCCCCCCAGAGACGCACCTCCTCAGCCGTGACAAGCTCCAAGCTACCAAATGCTGCTGATATGTGTGGTAGAGTAGTGCATGTCTGAGTGTTAGTAAGGGTCGAGGATGGGGCAAGGTTTAAGAAGGAAAGATCGCACTGTGTCCGTGGCCAGTTTTTTAGGGTACTTCTTCAGCATTCGCCTTGTATTAATAGGAGAAACCACGGAAAACTACAGTTACGAGGAGAAGCAGCCAGCCGCTAGAATGCTCCGCTTGAGGTGGGTAATTCGACCCAGCTACCTAGCCAATGTCGAAATTCTTGCCAATGTCAAAGCATACGACCTCTCAGTGCGAGGCACTCCAATGCCCCGAGTTGGTGTCCTGAGCCACCTCAACGGTTGAGGATAGCAAGAATTCAAACTGAGGAGGACGCAGAAGACGCGCCGCAGACTACTAGGAGACCGAGAAATGATGAGACTTACGAAGCGGTGGTCATGGAGAAGAAGAGTGTCGTGGTAGAAAGAAGGGTAGTAATGGTGGTGGAACAGGAGGAGGTCGAAACTGAGGTAACAGAGGTAAAGGAAGCTACGGCAGTACCTGAAGCGGAAGGGGGCAATAGTTATTTCTTACGTCTGGAAGGCTTAGAATTAGCAGGTGCTAGTCAGAAGAATTCAACTAAAGTACTTACGAATTATACATTAATATCAATGTTATTACACAAATAAATCATACATAAACGATATGACAAATAGCATTACACAAATTATAACAACAATTACAACCGTACACAAAATATGATTTTATTACGTACTCCAACTAACTTGTGATGCTGGATTAAGTGACAACAACAAAATAGATTCAATGAAGAAGATTGATCTTGACGTCAATGGAACTGTTGAGCGTAACAAAAGGAGACGGCCGCAGAGGTACCACGGAAGTTGATAGCGAAGGCCCAGCAGAGGCGTTGGTGACGGAACGGCCGGCGAAGGCGAAGCGGCAGCGGAGACATCAGCACCGACGGAGATGGCGTCCGCGGGCAGGCGCCGCCCTGAGCACCGCCGCGGCCCAGAAACGCAGGGCGGAAAAAATTTACGAACCGCCCTCCGGGAGTTACGTAAGCTCCTTAGATTTTTACCACCCATAGAGAGATTCCGCCAAGTGCAGCGGGCGGCTGGGGCGGGGCAGGGGGGCGGGGCGGGGGGGGGCGGGGTCGTGCATGATGGCGCACGTGAGCTGCAAAGCGCGCGCGCAATGAAAAATTTCGCGGCGCCGCCGCCTCCCGAGGCAGGAATCCCACGGCCTCCGCCGCCATGTAAAATGGAGCAGTGGGGATGGGGAGAGAGGACGGGCAGACAGGAAGGAGAAGATGCGAGAACAGGAGGGGAACTAGGTGAGAATGGGCGGGAGAGGTGAGGTAACAACGGAAGAGGGGAGAAGATAGACGAGGAGACGGGACGAGAGAAGGAAAAAGGAGAGGAGAGAGTGGAAGAGAAAGAGGAATGAGAAAAAAGGAGGGGGATTTAGGGAAGGGGAAAAAGAAGAAAAATGTGAATGTTAAAATGGGAGAAAGAAGCGGCGGAGAGAGGAGGAGGGAATGCAGAAAGAATGAGATGTGATGTAAGGAATGTTGGAAGAAGAAAAAGGATTGGAGAAGAGAAAAGAAATTGAGAGAATGTAAGAGGAGGAGGGATGGGAGGAGGGAGGAGAAAATGAGAAAAGGTGAGTATTGGGCGGAACAAATGAGAGAATGAAAAGAGGTGGAAAGGGGAGATAGAAACGGAAAGGTCGAAAGGGGAAAAGGAATACAGAGAGGATGAGAAGGGATGTATGGAATGCATCGAAGAAGAGAAGGGATCGTAGAAAGGGAGGAGATGAACGGACTGGATGGAATAGAAGGAGGGATGACGTATAAAGAGGAAAAGGGGAAATAGGGAGAACAAAAAGCGAGAGAAGCCTGAAGGTGGAAAGAGGAGAGAGAAAGGGAATGCATATATGATGAAGTGAGTATAATGAGAGAGGGAGAGGATGGTGTAGGAGGAAAGATGAGAGAAGGAGAGGAGACAGAAAGAGAAGGGAAAGCTGGAGACGGAGAGACAAAGGATAGGTTTGCCGAGAGGATGAGAGTCGGAGGGCAGGTGTCGAGAGGAGAAGCGAGGAGGGGTGGGTTGCGAACAAAGCGAAGGGAAAAGGGGGGAAATTGGAGGAGAGAGGCGCGTCATGTCGGTGGTCCTGCTCAACTGAGATAGGCAGAGGTGCTGCTCGTGGATGGCCGTGTCTTTGGAGTCACGTTGCAGCCGCCTGAGGCAGCCGGCAGCACGTCGGCTTACCAAGGGGGACACCGCTAGCGATTTTGTTGGAGCAGGTGAGGACGTGGCACTAGTAAAAATCGACATCTCCGCCTCATATGCATTTAATATGATTGTTCTGCTCTATTAAGAAAAATATTTCTAATTTATTTAATAAGCTATGCAAAAAAATTCAGAGTTTGTATAAAAAATGAATCTGGAGACAAAGTTGATACAGAAATATCATAGAATAATTAACACTAAAATATTTTCACATGTGTTTAAAATTGACACATAACAATAGAAATTGTTGAAAATTTTATTATTTTATAATAATATTTAAAACCACAGGTTTTTCCATATCTCAAACTCACCAACTCTATTACTTCACTATGACTACAACTGTAGCAACCATCACAACCACCAGGCTCATGACCGCCCCAACCATTCCAACTCTCCCACCCCTCCTGTGCCTCCGGTCCCATGGCGTGCACTTTATACGGCCGCCGCATTATCAATAACAAATGACACGCGGTGCGGCTGGGGTCGCGTCCCACAGCGAGTCCCTGCGGAACGCCCGGAGCCAGGCCTCAGGCCTTAGGCCTCTGGGGCGCGCGGACAGGCTGCTGCTGCTTCTTTGCCTTCGCGGGCGAGGGAACAACGTGGGTGCAGGGGCGCGGCGAGACTGACGGTCCCGGAGGGAGGAGGAGACGGGTCAGGAAGGAGAGAGGCGTGTGGTGGGGATCAGGCGAGGCCGGGGGATGAGATGGGTGGGTGCGATGTGGCGATGCGGAAAGGGTAGGAGGCGTGGCGGGGAGCGGTGGGGCATGCTGGGACGCACGCAAAACGCAGCCGCGAGGACGGTTGTAAACCGAAAGCGGCAGGTCGCGAACACTGGGCCTGAATGTGGCAAAACCGCACTCCAAAAACAAATAGGGGTAATAAGAAATTCAACAGTTTGTGTTTCAAAGTAAAGTATCTCTCAGGAAAACCATTATTCAGACACAAAAAATTTAAATCAGCCTTAAATTTCATGATTAGATTAAATGTTTTCCGATTGAAGTAACGTTATTTTTGAACACAATGTTTGGCAGCCTGAAGGAGAAGCGTCTTTAAAATATATTGATTCTGAAACAATACATAAGAACGGAAGTGGTGATGCGTCATACTGGAAATAACTTCTTCAATGCTTTAAGCTAATGAAGCTGCTATTTTAACTCGAACACCTTAACTACAATTATAAGCTATGTGCTTATTATTGCTGAATGCTTATCTGCTAAGGAAGCAAGACGTTCAGCAATTCGGACTCTAATGAGTTAATTTTGGAATTGTTCTCACAGCTAGGCATCATTACCTCACCAACAAAATATCCACATTTAAGCCTGACTCCTTCCACTATAGCGGCTTCTTCTGCAGCGTAGACGGAAACCTATCTTAATCCACGCGCTCGCACTCTGCTCTAGCAGTACAATTTAGCAACATAAATTCGTCAATAAGTTTCAAGCAGGTCTCACATCAGCAAAATTAATTCGGGCTGCAGTGGGTTAAGCTACTGAAGCGAAATAAGCAAAATGATTAAGCACCTTCACCGATATTTAGTGTAACACGACGCAGCATCATTTTAAGCAATATAAACTTAAATTTAAACACACGTTTTTAAATTTACTTTTATTGTAATTTTTCGTGCACCCTGTAATTAATCATTAAGGTGTTTGAATCATAGAGGTGTTTGAATCACATGAATGTGAATTAATCACATAGGTTTTAATGTATTTTATGGACTAGGCTCGGTTGACATAATGGATTTTGCAGTTGTCAATGTAGTTCAATGGTTTTCTGTTCTCTACCAGGAGATGTTAAAATCCCAGAAATATTTGCTTTGGAATCGCAAAAATATGCCCTTTTAGGGCCATTTGGATCCACTGTTGACGGAAACTGCGAGTGCCAATGAACCTACAGGCGCACGATCTGACGCGGAAGAACAGCAGGGGAGTGGATACGATCGTAAAGGAAAGATGTGACGTCACAGGCAGAGAAAGCAAGCAAATTATGAAAAAGAACCCGTAGAGAATGAAAAGGAAGAAGAAAAGGAAATATGTTTAATCTTAATTAAGAAATAAAATAATAAGTCGACTTTATCTACACCGATTTGTATTTATTTCTTCTCTTGCACATTCGGCATTTCTCTTTTCTTTGTTTCTGATGACACCACTTACAAATTAGCACTTGTACCTGAACATGAGAAATAACAATATACCTACTGGTGATGGTGAACTAGAGAGACCGGCAAGTTAACGAAAAAATAATTTAGAGAACACGGTTAAAGTGACTGATGAGTGTAAGAAACACAATTATACAGTTAGGAAAATGGAACGGAATGACGTAAAAACACATCAATTGCCGACAGAACACCCACTTCTATTCTTGTAAATGGAGGCGGGAACGATGGGCATTCGCTAAGCAATGCTGAATTCTCCTAGAGTAGATACTAGAGACTGATTGCTGAGCAGAAAGTAGAACAATAAAGGGACATAATTATTATAGGAGACGATTTTACACGGGATGAAAATATGCTTCCATGTTTCAGGTGTACACTCCGTTTAAAAATTGCACTTCAGACAACATTCTTAGTGCTTGTGGCAAACAAAAAGAGAGAGTTCACATTGCAAATCAATATTTACAGGTAATTGTAATGCAACTTACGTTCCAGGCCAACGCACATAACTGAAGAAGACAATTTTATGGTTACTTCAAATTCTTGTGATTGACTATAAGCGATCGTGCTAAGGAGTGAACTAACGAGGCCAAGCGATGAAAATAATAGAGATTATACTAATGATTTCCGTGAGTCGCACCAAACCGGTGAATGTTCTTACGCAATGTAAACAAAAACAGACGACGCTTACGGCGCGAATGAGCTAAGCTGACAATGACGTACAGGCCAAGTGGGGAAAGTAATTTAGTTTACAACTGTCAATTATTCAAAAAAAAACTTTTAATATCACTGTACCACCCACATCTGTCGTTATTTCTGGTATAAATTTAACGGATTGATTGCTCAGTGTTGCTGGCCAGGATGGTAGGCAGAAGTGGAGTGATGAAGATGATAGTAATGACTCTGATGAATTAAACAAGGTGCATCACCGCGGATGTGGTGATGCGGTGCTAATTGATACAGAACGGCGCTGATTGCCGGCAATAAATATCGAGCTGGCATGTATCTGAGAGCAAAGCTACATTTCGCCAATAGGAATGGCAATACCGGGGCGTATTAGAATCTTTCTAGCACTGAAGTACCATTCGTATAAATGTTCTCATTAGCAAATCTCTAACTACAAACGTGGATATACCTCAACGTATTTCTTCAATTAGAATTGTGGCCAAAATTAAAAACCAGAAATCTGTAATATTTCCTTTTAAGATTTCTGTACACCACTGTCCCTCGGAGCGGCGGTGCTAATGGAACGCAGTAGATGACGTTGCGAGGAGGGAGGGTGGCGAGAGTGATGATTTGGGCGAAAGGCGCCGCCCCCGCGAATGATGTGGTGATGCGGTGCTAATGGAAACAGAGCGCTTGGCGCTGATGGCGGCGACGAAAGCGCGCTGCCGAGTGCGCCTGGGGGCGGTGCGGACGGCGGCCGTGGGATTTTGGTCGAGAGGCGCCAGGCAGGCGCGGCAAATAGGGGCGAGTGACGGGGGAGCGAGCGCGAATGAAGGTGAAGGTGTCAGGGGTGTCGGTGGTAACGGGGACGGCGGGGTCTGGGGAGGCGTCGAGGACGCCAGAGTCGTTGGGGCCAGCCGGAGTGACGGGGATGGCAACGGTGGGGGCGAGATCGGGGGCCGCGGCAGTGGCGGGGGCAGCGAGGGCGGCTGGGGCGGCAAGAGCGCTGGAGGCGGCGGGGCGTTGGAGTAGCGAGGGCAGCGGGTTGGGGGGGGGCGCCGGGGAGGCGGGGCGGCGAGGGCGGCGGCGGTGGAGCGGCGGCGGCAGAGGGCGGCGACAGGGTGGGCGGTGGGGGGCGACGGCGGGGGCGGCGGCGGGGGCCGGGGGCGACGGGCTACGGGAGCGACTAAGAAGGCGAGTGTGAATGAACTTGACGTGGCGAGCGTGAATGAATTAGTCAACGGGGGCGGGAGGAAGCGCCAAAGGGCAGAGGGGATGTTGGGGTCGGTAGGGACGGTGTAGGCGGCGGAGGCGGCGGGAGTAGGGTGTGGAGGGGCATTAGGCTCGGCGGGAAGACGAGTGCCTCAGTGGAGATGGAGAGGCGGCAAAGAGAGTGGGGGCGGCGGGAGCAGCGAAGGCAGGGGAGATGGGGACGAGGGAGCGGCGGAGAAGAAGGGCTGCAGAAATACAAGAGGCAGGCAAGCGGGGTGCAGGAGATGGGAAAAGCGACGTCAATGGAGGCGGCGGGGACAGTGGGGAAGGGAAGAAACGTGACGGCAGAGACACTAGGGGATGGGAACTGCAGAAGCGGGGAGTGACGGGAGCGACCTGTACTGTGCGGTTGATGGGAGCGTTTAGAACGGTAGAGACGGTGGGGAAGTGGGGTAGTGGGGTGTTGGGTGGTGGGGCGGTGCGACGGTGAGGCGGTGGGCCAGCGGGGCGGGGAGCACTGGAGCGAGTGTGGCGGGGAGGGTGGGGGCGGACGCGTACAGCGGGATTGGCAGGGGCACTAGGCCGACGATGGGGCGGTCGGCGGCGTGAGTGGCAGTGCGGCGGGGCGGAGTGGCATTGGGTCGGACGGAGGCGTCGCCGGCAGCGAGGGGCGGCAGCGACGTCCGCAGAGTTGCAGCGCCGTCGGCGGGGACGACTGGGGCTGCCCGCGGCCCGCTTCACGACTTGCTTTAGTGCCGTGGGGCGGCGTAAATAATTGATACGGACGGCCAATGTTACGGCTGAGGGTGGTGGACCGCCTCCGCGGGCGGCGGGCGGGGCCGGGGGCGGGGGCAAGGGTGACTGTGGAGAGCTGCGCCGCGCTGACCCCTCGACCGCCGAAGCCTCGGGAAAGTTATGGACTGGCGGCGGCGGCGGCGAGGGGCGGAGCCCCGTGACTCGGAGGGTGGCCGGGTGGTGCCGCAGCCAGACTGTTAGGCGGAGCTGCACGCCGAGCCACTTCCGTAATACTCAAACTTGAAAATTGCTTTCTTGGTTTTTGTCATCGCTACTTGCTCTTGAGTTTTGATTTCCCGTTCATTTGCTAAAAAGGTTGTTACAGACTGGTAGTATAATAGTATACGTTCTGCGTAAATTTTTATGTCATTATGAAAAGCATTACAAATCAAAAGCAGAATTGTTTCGCCTGTAGAATGTTGTTTATTGCAGCTGGAGTCTGGAATTGAAATAGCTCATTTATGGGAGATGTCACTCTCATAGCAATTCTAACTGCATATCAGCAACTATCTTTACCATCATTGACAACATGATTACTCCAAGTTGGTAGGGGACTAGCGCGGACATTGTTATTCTTAAGACAATACTGTCGCTTGAAAACGTGTAAATTCCTCTACCAGAAACGAGCAGAAGAGGTTGTATGTGTAGAGAGATTTAGTCGGTAAAGAAGTAGAATCACGTACAGAGGACGTAACATATATTAATCCTGGATCTCTTTATTAAAAGTCATGGAACTTAAATTTTGGGCTTTTCAATCAATGAGTATCTCGTCTGTAACAAGAAGCTCACTGAATATTTTTATAAATTTTATTTACATTTTAAAATAGTATTTAAACGTAAGCACAATTACAATGCCAGCAAACACAATTTATTATAATTACACATTAATATGATCACCAGTGTACATTTTCATATAATTATCATTAATAACAAAACAACAAATAAGCAAAAACTGAATGTAATTATCTTCATCAAGTTGAAGTCTCAACAACGTCTGACAGATCGTGTAGTATTCATTTTTTTGTGAACCACACCTAAATGAACACATTTTTTTCCAGTGTATAGTTCCTCTTTTCCAATTAAAATTGACTTTCTGAAAATCTTCATTAATTCTAAAAAGTTGTTCTATGTATTCTTAAGCACGGTGTTCGAATCATTATTGGTAATACAAAATAGAAATTTTGAGTTTAAATAGGCATCTGCCTAAGTACACAAAAATATTCAATCAGTATATAAATATGAGTGTGAAGAGTTTCACCGACTTTCCGTTTTATTTTAGAACAATTGTTTATTGCTCTGATGCTACAAAAACAAATATACAGTGTTAAAAACTAGAACACTTAAACACTATATAATTTCAGTATAAAATATTTCCGTGAATATGTTACACATTTTCACTAGAAAAAAAAACTTCATTAGAACAAACATTTTAATTAAATTTATTTAAAATTATTAGGTGTTCTTGTACCGCGGATACCCGACGCAGATACTTATACAATCTGCCTACAATTTAATGACAAGTGTGGCACCTCATCTTATGTATCATTGTAGTATGAACGTGGGCAGTCTGCTTACGTATTTATCTACCCTACAAGCTATCAAACCTCCCAGATACTCGACTCAAAAGAATGCGAAACAGCAGAGATGACAAGCTTGTGCGGCTGCCCCATGCCGTGGGCGGCCTCATTGTGCGGAGCGCTGCATCGGAGGCCGTCGGAAGCCCATCGGGTGCAGCGGGGGCGTCATCGGTGACACGGCTTCATCGAGCGGGAGCGCGGGGCGCTGCCGTCGACTGGCGACGCTATCGGAAACCGAAGCGGAACGCCTTCCGGCGCGGGCTGGGAGGCTGCTGGTGAAGGGTGGCGGGAGTGTGGGCGGAGGGCCGGTGGAACGCCAGGACACACGCCCACGCACGGCGCAAAGCTCACTTTCCTGTTCGACGCACTTCCTCCCCGTCCAGTATACGTCGTCGTCGCCACCTCGGCTACGTGCCGCCCTCGCCGCCACCAAGACTCTGCCAACGATCCCTTTCTGCGTGCACCCCCGATAACTGTCCTCCATGATTTCTCCACTTCATAGCGCCTCTACGTATTCCAACGATCACACCCCAGTTTTTCCTGTGCACGAACTCAATCCCGTGCACATCCCCACGCCCCTCCATCAAACATCCAATTCTACCGCCTACAAGTGCCTATTTCCCGTCTCCACTACGACTTAATAATAATAATAATATTATTAATAATAATAATAATAGTAATAATATATTATCAGTGGATGCAGTTCTCTAGCATCTTCAGAATATACAAAACGACATGACGACGTTTGTAAAGTGGTTTATCAGCAACTATGCCATAATAATAACCTTTTGATGGGTAACAAAACACCATATTACAAATACACTCCTGAACCAGTCATTACGTATTTATTACGTCATTATCATTACGTATTACAAATATCACAAAATGTACTGGAACAGGTCCATCTTAACAGATAGGTCTGTATTATCTAATAAACCGGACATTGTATGGCATGACAAGAAAAAGAAGAAGGTGTATCTGATCGATGACGCTATCCCGCTAGCTCACAATATCTCAAAGAAAAGGAGTGAAAAAATTCTAAAATATCAACAATTGGCAAATGAGATCAAGGAAATTTGGAGCGAGGTAGAAATGGTGACTATTGTACCAATTATTCTAGGTGCCACTAGTGCCATTCCTAAGTTCCTTCATGAATCCCTGGCTGAACTACAACAGAAGAAGGGGCTATACATCCAACTGCAGAAGATTGTCATACTAGACACATGCAACATCGTGAGGAAGTTTCTAAACCTTGATAGTTGATCCAGTGCTGATTACGACAGATGAATCGTGTATCTCTTGTTCATGATAACCGAGATGCATGTGTGGAAAGAAGTGAAAAGCAAATAACCAATAATAATAATAATAATAATAATAATAATAATAATAATAATAATAATACATGTTTTTAATCAATGGAGTCACATTCGCTCTCGCCTGCACCCGTATTCACTTTCCGCACACCCTTACCAGAGGAAGTTCGCCCACTCCGTCGCTCATACCACAACACACACCAGCGCTTTGACTCTTGACGCATTCGTCCACGCCTCCACCCGCGCTCCGCACTCTAGCTTCGTGAGCGCTTTTCTACGCCACCAAACGCAAAAAACACTCATCCACACCTTGGCTCACCACCCTGCACCTTACACATACTCCCCGCTCACCGAGTGCCATGGGTTCTCCCCTCCAACATCGCCTCCACCTACGCCGGTGCACCGCCTCGCAGCGCCCTCGCGCGTTCTTCCTCCCACGCACCGCACCGTTTCCCCCGCTCCACCTTCTCCCACGCCCATTCATTCGCCTCTTCCTGCGCATTCCCTGTCACCCCCACTCAAGACCTTTCCTGCGTACGCTCTCGCCCGCACAGCCTGCGACCATGTCTCGACATACGTCACGCTTCGACAACGCTCACGCTTCGACATACGTCACGCTCGTGCACACGTATGCCACATGCGAACACGCCCCGATATTTATCTACACCATAGTGTAAGCCCACGCCACGCCATACGGTCACGCTCCGACGTCCCACGCCCAGACATACCTCCCTCCCCGACATACCTCACTTTCCGACATACCCTACGCCCCGACTTACCCCACGCTCCCTCATATCCCACCCTCCGACATATCCCATGCCTCGGCAAACTCCACGACCCGACATTCACCCACGCACCGAAATACTCGCACGCATCCGCTCTGGCATACACTCACACCACAGCAAACTCCAGCGCACTCGACGTACGCTCATGTCCTCGATGTGTGTGCAAGCCTTGACACACGCCAACGCGCCCCACATTCGCCAGCGATTGTAACGCACCCCATCACCTCATTATTTTCCCTTTCCCTTTGCCTCTATCCCCACCCACTGACACACCTGCACACACGCCTTCGTTCATTCCACATGGAATCACCACCCAGCCGACGCCCTTCCTCCTTCAGGGTACAGAGCCATGCGAGCAAACTCCCCCCTCACAATGCCCCCTCCCCCGCCCCCTCCCCACGCCTCCTCGCCCTGCCCCCGCCCCTCCACCTCCGCCCACCGCCCACGCCCGTCCCTCGGCGCCATCGCCCGCGCCTCCGCCCTCGCCCTCGCCCGTGCCCGCGCCCGCGAACAGCCGATCAAACATGGCGGGCCTTTGTAGCCGTGTTTGAGCAAAGCAGCGTTCCAACCGATTTCTGGGGGATGCGTCGTGTTTGCACAGTTCTTCGCGGGCGCAGCTCCATTTCCTGCAGGGGACGCGAAGGGCAGGGGAAGAGAGAGACGGGGGCGGGGAGGGAGGCGAAAAGAGAGACGGAGAGACTCCCAGAAGATGGTTGTCGCACCGCAAAAAGATGAAACGCTGCGCCGTAGGGGAGCCGGTAATGGGTGGCGGTATTGTGTGAGAAAACAGCCTCGCCACGTAATTGCTTCGGAGCTGCGTTTAGGAATGACCCATTACGTTCGGGGCTGCTGAGGGCGAGGTGGCTGGCTTATAGTAAATCATATATAGTAGTACTGCTTTATTCCGGGAAGAAGATATCAGCCCCACGTTGTTACCCCGCGAGGCACTTTTTGACCCGAGCAGCCGGCTCTGTTGCACAGGGAAAATGATGTCCCCTAATACAGCAATGAAAGGAGATAGAAATAACATCTTTTATGTGGGAACACGACATATTTACGAGGAAAATATTTTTAGTAAGGCATATTTTGTTATTTTTGTTTTGTCGTAATCACTGTTGGCAGTGAATTTAATGAGCCTCTTTTATCTCAAAGTATTGGTGTTTTGTGTTGCCATTTGTGTTTGCTTTCTCCATATATCGCTCACTTACATTCTGTTGCAGATTGATGCTCAGTTTATGAGTTACTCTTTAAACAAGAATTCTCGTTTTTATTGATCTTCATTGTTTTTCCTTCGTGTAAAAATTCAGGTAAATATGGCTCGCCCGCATAAAATCGTGGCAATCTTTTGGCAGGACTGAGTAAATAAATTTGACTTTGTTTTCAACAGTCCCAAATAATCTAATTTGGAAATTTCAAAAAATGGCTTTTATGTTCTTTTATTGGCTATGGTTATTTTATTGGCTCTCCCATATGTTTAAAGAGTTATACCTTTGCTTTCATGAATGTTTTTACTTTCTTCATAATTACACCAATTCATGAAGGAAGTGTAATAAGCAGTTAGAGCAATATTAATTTTTAGAACAATATTTAATGCTATGATCCACTAGTCATATAACATATCAGTCAAATTTGATCTGGTCTCGAATATATTATTTTCACTGTAATATTTTTTTTTAAATATTCTCTCTTGTACAAATGTTATGCGCAATTTAAACTCTCTTTTATTCATAATACCAGTATTTGAAGAATAAACACAGCGAATATCCTCCACAAGAGCATATATTTTTATGGCATTCATTTTATGATACAGTCGAGTGGAAATTTTTGTTAGTACAATATATTTTTCGGCCAGTGAAAATATAAGAGAAATGTTTTTAATATTATAAGTCACATTGAATAAATTAATCGTTGTTGAGCCTAATACAGTAAAAACAATTCCACGGCTTCTATAATTGCTTTCTATAAATGCAAATCTATCTAGCCTAAAATAAAACGAGTATAAACAACATAAAATAATGCGGTAGTCGTATAAAGGACACATAAGCTTATGAA